>SJYC01135019.1:0-14129 GCA_006408675.1 Madoqua kirkii
TCTGATCATCTATATTTTATCTTAGTGAATTATATATATATGGTAATTTGAATAGGTATTTTAAGTATTAAATGATCTTACCTTCCTTTGCTTTTCTCAGTGTCAGAAGACTTACATAATTAAAGATTATTTCACTCATTTTTCAAGTCTTGAAATTTTTATTAGTTGAGCAAATGACATGAAATTGATCAGAAAATTATGCAGTGGCTGATTTACTTCTAGCTCATTTCAATTTTTGAACAGCTGTTAGGAATATGAACTCTGTGAATGATCTTGCCAGATTCCCACACTTGTAAGGTCCTGGACACTGGTTCTTGTCCTTTTAAGTCCCAGTCAGCTATCAAAAACACAAATCAAACACTTAGCTTTTTTTTTTACATAATCAGTCTCAAAGAAATGTAACTCCATGTACTGGCATCTTGCTAGAATCTGGGTCTTTCTTCAGTAATTTATCACTATTCTGTTAAATACATATGAGATTTTTAAATATAGTAGTTCTTCAATTATTTTCTAATTTAATCATATCTTATGATAGTGGTAATGATTTGTACAAAATTATCACCACCATCACCATCATCGTAACTGCTTTGTTTACATTGTCATCTCTCTTTTCCAGAACTTTTATTCTTCTGGTTACTATAGGATCTGAGTTTTCATCTTTTCACTTTTTCTAACTTAATGATTTTTTGGCTACATTGTCATTGTCTTTTGTGTCTTTATTGATGACACACTAATGGCTGCGGTTCCTATAACAGAAACAGTCTTGACAGAGGTATAATTGTTTGATCTCGGCCACTGTCAGCAGTTGCATTATCACCTGGCAAGTGGTCAGTTCATTGTCAAAGCAGAAGAAAGAACACTCTTAAGATACTAAACAACAAAGCACTTGAGAGGGTTGAATTTTTGCCCATTACACTGAAGCAAAATTGATGTATTCTTGGAAGACTATAGCATCTGAAAAAAAAAAATGCCAAGATCAACAATTAGGGACACATGAAGCTCTGTTTCATTTCATTTCTAGCTTAACATAAAGAATAGAAAATAAATTAATTTTTCACTAGTAAGAGAAGAAACGTGAGAAAAAGATTATTCATAATTTAATTCTTGCTTTAAGAAAACTACTTTCCATGAATTTGAAATGTGGGAGACAAAGAAGGCACTCAAGTAATAGCCATGATTTTGCCTCATGGATAATAATGAATAATTAACCAGATGATTCTAATGCTTACAAACATTTACTTAAGTGGAGGTACTGAAAGCATATATTTTATACACTCATTATAGTGATGCAAAATAAAGGCTTACTGAAGAGTTATTAGTATTTATTTCAGGTCTAGGAAAACTCTTTGAGGTCCCCTGACACACGTACACCAGTAGTTCAGGTAGGAACTTCTTGAATTAATGTAAGTTATCCTGTGAAGAACTATGTGTTCCATGCCTTATGTTGTCATATCATTTACATTAACATCATTGGGATGATAAATGCTAAGTTTGGCAAAATGCTTTGAAAATTTAGTACGATGCAGTAGATATGCTGATAGAGGAGGATTCTTCCAGTCAATTCATCCACAGCTCTTTTGAAAACTTGTGCAAACTCACTGATAATAGCTGTTCAGTGTAAGAAATCTGATGAGATTAATGCCTGTCCGTCAGAAAGCTTGCACAAAAATAAACTCAAAATGGATTAAAGATCTAAACATAAGACCAGAAATTATAAAACTCCAAGAGGAGAACGTAGGCAAAACACTCTCTGACATACATCACAGTAGGATCCTCTATGATCTACCTCCCAGTATACTGGAAAAAAAGCAAAAATAAACAAATGGGATCTAATTAAAATTAAAAACTTCTGCACAACAAAGAAAACTATAAGGTGAAAAGACAGCCTTCTGAATGGGACAAAGCAATAGCAAATGAAGCAACTGACAAACAACTAATCTCAAAGATATACAAGCAACTTATGCAGCTCAATTCCAGAAAAATAAATGATCCAATCAAAAAGTAGGCCAAAGAACTAAATAGGCATTTCTCCAAAGAAGACATATGGATAGCTAACAAACACATGAAAAGATGCTCAACATCACTCATTATTCAATAGCAAATGAAGCAACTGACAAACAACTAATCTCAAAGATATACAAGCAACTTATGCAGCTCAATTCCAGAAAAATAAATGATCCAATCAAAAAGTGGGCCAAAGAACTAAATAGGCATTTCTCCAAAGAAGACATATGGATAGCTAACAAACACATGAAAAGATGCTCAACATCACTCATTATCAGAGAAATGCAAATCAAGACCACAATGAGGTACCACTTCACACCAGTCAGAATGGCTGCGATCCAAAAATCTACATGCTGGAGAGGATGTGGAGAAAAGGGAACCCTCTTACACTGCTGGTGGGAATGCAAGCTAGTACAGCCACTATGGAGAACAGTGTGGAGATTCCTTAAACAAATTGCAAATAGAACTGCCTTATGACCCAGCAATCCCACTGCTGGGCATACACACCGAGGAAACCAGGATTGAAAGAGACACATGTACCCCAATGTTCATTGTGGCATTTTTTATAATTGCCAGGACATGGAAACAACCTAGATGTCGATCAGCAGATGAATGGATAAGAAAGCTGTGGTACATATACACGATGGAGTATTACTCAGCCCTTAAAAAGAATAAATTTGACTCAGTGCTAATGAAATGGATGAAACTGGAGCCAATTATACAGAGTGAAGTTAGCCAGAAAGAAAAACATCAATACAGTATACTGACCCATATATATGGAATTTAGAAAGATAGTATGATGACCCTGTATGTGAGACAACATAAGAGACCCAGAGGTATAGAAAGGACTTTTGGCTTCTGAGGGAGAGGGAGAAGGTGGGATGATTGGGGAGAATGGCACTGAACATGTTTACAATCATATAAGAAATGAAGCACTAGTCTATGTTCAATACAGGATACAGGATGCTTGGGGCTGGTGTACGGGATGATCCGGGGAGATGGTGTGGGGTGGGAGGTGGTGGGGAGGCTTCGGCATTGGGAGATCGTGTACACCTGTGGCTGATTCATGTCAGTGTATGGCAAAACCAATGTAGTGTTGTGAAATGGAATAAAGTATTAAATTTTTAAAAAAGTAAAGAAAGGAAAGATCCTGATGCTGGGAAAGATTGAGGGCATGAGGAGAAAGGGACGACAGAGGGTAAATGGCTGAATGGCATCACTGACTCAATGGACATGGGTTTGGGTGTATTCTGGGAGTTGATGATGGACAGAGAAGCCTGGCATACTGTGATTCAAGGGTTCTCAAAGAATCAGACAGGGCTGAGTAATTGAACTGAACTAAACTCAAAATGTCATTATATTACCTCACTTTTTAAAGCCAATCTTCTATTGATGGAAACCTAGTTGTTTCCATGTCTTGCCTATTGTACATAGTGCTGCTACTAACATTGGAGTGCATGAATCTTTTAAAATTAGAGTTTTCATCTTTTCTGGATATATGCACAGAAATGAAATTGCTAGATTATATGATGGCTGTATGTTTAGGTTTTTAAGGAAACTTTTGTAATACAAAGAAAACCATCCTGTAAAATGAAAAAAAGCCAAAAAGAATTGATGAAAATATTTGCAAATAATGCAACCAGCAAGAGGTTACTATCCAAAATATATCATACGAATAGCTCATACAGTTCAATAACAGAAAAGCAAACACTCCCTAACACTGCTCACAAATATAAACTCAAGTTTGACTAAAGACTTGAATTTAAGGCCAGAAACTATACAACACTTTGAGGAAAACATAGGCAGAACACTCTTTGACATACATCACAGCAAGATCTTTTTTGATCCCCACCTCTTAGAGTTCAGTTTAGTTGTTCACTCGTGTCCGACTCTTTGCATCCCCATGAACCGCAGAGAGCCAGACCTCCTGTCCATCACCTACTCCCAGAATCCACCCAAACCCATGTCCATTGAGTCAATGATGCCATCCAGCCATCTTATCCTCTGTAGTCCCCTTCCCCTTCTACCTTCAATCTTTCCCAGCATCAGTGTCTTTTCAAATAAGCCAGCTCTTCCCATCGGGTGGACAAAGTATTGGAGTTTCAGCTTTAACATCAGTCCTTCCAATGAACACCCAGAACTGATCTTCTTTAGGATGGACTGGTTGGATCTCCTGGCAGTCCAAGGGACTCTCAAGAGTCTTCTCCAATAACACAGTTCAAGAGCATAAATTCTTTGGCTCTCAGCTTTCTTTATAGTCCAACTCTCACATCCATACATGACCACTGAAAAATCATAGCCTTGACTAGATGGACCTTAGTTGGCAAATTAATGCCTCTGCTTTTTAATACGCTATCTAGGTTGGTCATAACTTTCCTTCTAAGGAGTAAGTGTCTTTTAATTTCATGGCTGCAATCACCAACTGCAGTGATTTTGGAGCCCAGAATAATAAAGTCAGCTACTGTTTCCACTGTTTCCCAATCTATATGCCAGGCAGTGATGGGACTGGATGCTATAATCTTAGTTTTCTGAATGTTGAACTTTGATAATAAAAACAAAGATGAACAAATGGACCTCATTAAACTTAACAGCTTTTGTACAGAAAAAGAACAGAAAAAGAAAGAAAGTAAAAGAAAAGAAAGAAAAAAAAACATTAGCAAGACAAAAAGACAGCCCTTAGGTTGGGATAAAATATTTGTAAATTAAGCAACTGACAAGAGTTTAATCTCCAAAATATACAAACAATCATGCAGCTCAACATCAAATACAACAAACAACCCAATAAAAAATGGGTAGAAGTCCTAAATAGACCTTTCTCTAAAGAAGACTTGCAGATAGACAAGAGGCCCATTAAAAGATGCTCAATATCACTAATCATTAGAGAAATGCAAACCAAAACTTTCCAGGTTGTGCTAGGAGTAAAGAATCTGCCTGCAATGTAGGAGACTCTGATTCAGTCTCTGGTTTGGGAAGATCCCTTGGAGAAGAAAATGGTAACCCGCTCCAGTATTTTTGCCTGGGAAATCCCATAGAGAGAGGAGCCTGGCGAGCTACAGTCCATGGGGTCACAGAAGAGTTGGACACCACTGAGCATGCATGTACTTGTAGTTAAATCAAAATTGCAGTGAGGTATCAGCATACACTGGTCAGAATGGCCATCATTTAAAAATGTAAACAATAAATGCTGGAGAAGATGTGAAGAAAAGGGAACCCTCCTCCACTGTTGATGGGAATAGAAATTGGTACAGCCTCTATGGAGAACAGTATGAAGATTCCTTAAAAAGCTAAAGACACCGTTAGCACTTCTCCTCCTAGGTATGTACATAGAAAAGATGAAAACACTATGCATCATCTTTAACTACATTACAACTATGTCATATAGAAATTATTTATTCCATTTCATATTGGTAAAAACAACGTTTCAGGAGTCTAGATAACTTAGACAATCTCTCAAAGGTGCCAAATGGCAGAAACAGAGCTTGAAGATAGTGTGACTCTTTACTATCCTACTTGCACCTCATTTCCATCAACAGGTTACTTGGCATTTCCAATAACTAAAATAATTAAATGGCAGTAGGACTTTTAGAGTAGTTAATAAAAGTTGTTTTTATGTTGATCAAATGCATTTTGCCCAGTGTCATCAGCAAGAGGACTATAAGCTGAGGCATAAAGTCTCCTATTTATTGTTAACAAGGAAAGACTGGTCTCCTGTATTCAGTTTGAGTTACAATGATGGTAACAAGATTTCTGCACCCTGGAACTTATCCATTTCTGGTTATTTATCAACACAGTAATGAGATTATTAGCAAATTGCTTTCTTTTCTTCTTTTTTTTTTTTAAAAAAAAACATTAGCAAGACAAAAAGACAGCCCTTAGGTTGGGATAAAATATTTGTAAATTAAGCAACTGACAAGAGTTTAATCTCCAAAATATACAAACAATCATGCAGCTCAACATCAAATACAACAAACAACCCAATAAAAAATGGGTAGAAGTCCTAAATAGACCTTTCTCTAAAGAAGACTTGCAGATAGACAAGAGGCCCATTAAAAGATGCTCAATATCACTAATCATTAGAGAAATGCAAACCAAAACTTTCCAGGTTGTGCTAGGAGTAAAGAATCTGCCTGCAATGTAGGAGACTCTGATTCAATCTCTGGTTTGGGAAGATCCCTTGGAGAAGAAAATGGTAACCCGCTCCAGTATTTTTGCCTGGGAAATCCCATAGAGAGAGGAGCCTGGCGAGCTACAGTCCATGGGGTCACAGAAGAGTTGGACACCACTGAGCATGCATGTACTTGTAGTTAAATCAAAATTGCAGTGAGGTATCAGCATACACTGGTCAGAATGGCCATCATTTAAAAATGTAAACAATAAATGCTGGAGAAGATGTGAAGAAAAGGGAACCCTCCTCCACTGTTGATGGGAATAGAAATTGGTACAGCCTCTATGGAGAACAGTATGAAGATTCCTTAAAAAGCTAAAGACACCGTTAGCACTTCTCCTCCTAGGTATGTACATAGAAAAGATGAAAACACTATGCATCATCTTTAACTACATTACAACTATGTCATATAGAAATTATTTATTCCATTTCATATTGGTAAAAACAACGTTTCAGGAGTCTAGATAACTTAGACAATCTCTCAAAGGTGCCAAATGGCAGAAACAGAGCTTGAAGATAGTGTGACTCTTTACTATCCTACTTGCACCTCATTTCCATCAACAGGTTACTTGGCATTTCCAATAACTAAAATAATTAAATGGCAGTAGGACTTTTAGAGTAGTTAATAAAAGTTGTTTTTATGTTGATCAAATGCATTTTGCCCAGTGTCATCAGCAAGAGGACTATAAGCTGAGGCATAAAGTCTCCTATTTATTGTTAACAAGAAAGACTGGTCTCCTGTATTCAGTTTGAGTTACAATGATGGTAACAAGATTTCTGCACCCTGGAACTTATCCATTTCTGGTTATTTATCAACACAGTAATGAGATTATTAGCAAATTGCTTTCTTTTCTTCTTTTTTTTTTTTCTCCTAACAAACTTGATCCATTTGACTTATTCCATTGATTGAATAGTAAGAAAAATAATGTATTACATGCTAATGGAGTCTAAATTTACATAAATCATTTCCCTATGTGATTTATAATCCTGAATTAAATATATCTCAAGACACATGGAAAGAAAGCCTATTATATGTGTAGGCATAATTCTAATAATCATGCAATTTATAAGCTAAAAATGAAAAAGATTAGATGACCTCAAATCACTCAGAAATGAGTCTTTTCTCTTATATTTTGCCTCTTTATCAGTCTGTCAATTAGAGAAACTTAGTTTGTTCCCATCTGGAGTTACTTTTAAATGCATTAATGTTGGGTGAAATAATTAATTCTTTGAAAAATTGTTTTGATATTTTAAACTAAGGAAAGCATGTATAAATATAAATACGCTAATTTATTTATTTATATCCTATAGTGTATTTGTGACAACTCAGTAAATTCCAAGTATCATTTTAAAGGCTGGAAATAAGCCAGTAAATAAGAAAGAATATGTATATACTTGTTTTTACAGAACTTAGAATCTGTGAAGGGAGAAGAGACAGTATAAGCAACCAAGTAGTTGAGCTATTTGAGACAAGGTAATTTTGGCTGCATTAGGGAGGGAAAAAAATCACAGAAAGAATTATGGATGGATGTTTTGTTTTCATTTTAAAATGATGTGATTAGTAATGCTGTTTCTGAAGCAGTGATATTCAAGCTGTGAAAGCAGGAGGAGCCAGCCCTTCAACCATGTGAGCAAGGAGTTCCAGGCATATGAAAGTTAAGTAGAAAGGAAATTAATAGTGTTTGGCTTGTCTCAGGAAGACCAAGGGCAGTACCATTGATTTGGGTAGATAAACAGTAGATGCAGGCAAGAGCCATATCACCTCAGACTTTACAGACATGATAAGAAGTTTTGACTTCATTCTGGGTAGGTTGGGAAGCCAAGGCAAACATTAAGCAAATGTACATGTGCTAAATCACTTCAGTGTCATGTTCAACTCTTTGCAACCCTATGGACTGTTACCCACCAGCCTGCTGTGTCCAGGAGATTCTCCAGGCAAGAATACTGGAGTGGGTTGCCATGCCCTTCTCAAGGGGATCTTTCCAACACAGGGGTCAAACCAGCATCTCTTCTGTTTCCTGCATTGGCAGGTGGGTTCTTTACCACTAGCACCACAAATGGATGATATTAAGCTACTTAGATTGCTCTCCATGAAAGCAGGGCTCTGCTCTATTTACCGGTATTTCCCAAGCCTCTTTCCCAAACATTGCCTCACATGGTATATATTCTCAATTAATGTGTGTGAACTGAAAAAAAAAAAATCATGAAGGTCTGTCTGCCAGTTCTTGGGTAGGGTAAAAGTTGAGTCTTAATGTTCTCTGAGGGAATGAATAAATGAATCATCTGATTCTTCAAGCCAGTGATTCCCCTTAATAGTAATGGTAATCTTGGTGAGAATCATTTAAGTTCATTTGCTACTGAAGTCTTGTAGATTTTTGGTTTGTTTGTTCTCTCTCTGAATTTTTGAATTCCAAAAATCTACCAAAGAAAATAAACTTATTATGGAAAGGTAGATATAATTCACTAGATTTATTTGTATCCATCTATGATAAAACTGTTAATAAATATTGATCACTATAGTAAATATTTGGTAAATTCACAGTGTGCCTCACAGAATTCATTCATTTTGTCTGTCTTCACAGTGAATAGTGCAATGGGTTGCAACAACTGCCAACAAAATGCACAGTCTATCAGCTATTGCCCATTTTGTTTTCCATGACAGCTTGTAGACAAAGAATCATTGACCTCACTGGACCCAAATCTGTACAAAGTACAGTGGTTACTACTCGACACAAAGTACTTACCTCAGGATTCTCAATAAGATGCTTTTATATATTACATCAATTAAATGACCTTGAATGGACTTACTGTGATGTAATGTATTTCTTCTCTGAACTGCAGTGATAAAACTGTTAATAATTTGATCACTGTAGCAAGTACTTGATCAGTTCAGTAAAGAAATATATTATGCAGCAGTAAGTTCATTCAAGGTCTTTTAATTGATATAATACATAAAAGCATCCAACTGAGAAGCCTAAGGTAGGTACTTCTTTGTATGATGTAGTAATCTCTGCACTTTCTACAGAATTAGATCCACTAAATAATGATTCTTTGTCCACATCCTGTCATGGAAAACAAACGGGCAACAGCTGATAGACTCTGAATTTTCCTGCCAGTTGTTTCAACCCACTGCACTATTCATCATGAAAACAGATGAAATGAATAAATTCAGTGAAGTACATCCACATAGCCATAGATTCGCTGTAACAGAGAGTTACTGTTTATTGACTAGGAATATACTCTTTTAGTCCCTTGTTACTAATAGTGTGTTCTAAGTTATCAATATTCTGTCTCTTTCTTCATTTATCTGCTATGAAAAATGAATTCCTTAGACAGCTTCTAATGATTGCATAAATGAATAGTTAGTTTTTTCAATATTGGTTAGACAGTGGACTCAATATCTTTACCAGTGGTAAAATAAGGATGGAACAGCAACTTGTCTTGAAATGTTAAACAGCAAGAGCAAAGAGGTAGTAGATAAAATACTTGGGGAACTAGGAGTCCTGGAACTCAGTTAAGAATAAGTTACTATGTTATCATTTATCCTCTTAGGTCTCAGTTTCTCCATCTATAAGGTAAGAGGCCTGAAGTTAATTAACATTAATATCCTGGGACCATTTGATTTCAAGTGTTAAAAGTCCACTCAAGCTTGCTTTAATTAGTAAAGGAGAATTTGTTTGAATGATGCAAGTTCCTCATGGGGGGCTAAAGTAGAAACTGAAAATTCACCTCTATCTCCTATTGTCTTCTTTTTCCTCACATATGCTTTCTCTTCTTATGCATTTTTACACAATTTCTACTGTACTTCTTATGAAGTATCTGTTCAGTTCAATTCAGTTGCTCAGTCGTGTCCAACTCTTTTCTTTCCAAGCATCAGGGTCTTTCCAAATGGGTCAGGACTTCGCATCAGGTGGCCAAAATATTGAAGTTTCAGCCTCAAAATCAGTGCTACCAATGAACACCCAGGACTGATCTCCTTAAGGATGAACTGGTTGGATCTCCTGGCAGTCCAAGAGACTTTCAAGAGTCTTCTCCAACACCAGAGTTCAAAAGCATCAATTCTTCTTTTGCTCAGCTTTCTTTAGAATCCAACTCTCACATCCATACATGACCACTGGAAAAACCATAGCCTTGACTAGACAGACCTTTGTTGGCAAAGTAACATCTCTGCTTTTTACTATGTTATCTAGGTTGGTCATAACTTTCCTTCCAAGGAGTAAGTATCTTTTAATTTCATGGCTGCAATCACCATCTGCCATGATTTTGGAGCCCAGAAAGATAAAGTCAGCCATTGTTTCCCCTTCTATTTGTCATGAAGTGATGGGACTGGATGCCATGATCTTAGTTTTCTGAATGCTGAGCTTTAAGCCAACTTTTTCACTCTTCTCTTTCATTTTCATCAAGAGACTGTTTGGTTCTTCTTCACTTTCTTCTATAAGGGTGGTGTCATCTCCATATCTGAGGTTATGATGTTTCTCCTGGCAATCTTGATTCCAGCTTGTGCTTCCTCCAACCCAGCATTTCTCATGATGCACTCTGCATATAAGTTAAATAAGCAGGGTGACAATATACAGCCTTGACATACTCCTTTTCCCATTTGGAACCAGTCTGTTGTTCCATGTCCAGTTCTAACTATTGCTTCCTGACCTGCATACAGGTTTCTCAAGAGGCACATAAGGTGGTCTGGTATTCCCATCTCTATCAGAATTTTCAACAGTTTATTGTGATTTACACAGTCAAAGGCTTTGGCATAGTCAATAAAGCAAAAATAGATTTTTTTTTCTGGAACTCTCTCGTTTTTTTGATGATTCAGTGGATGTTGGCAATTTTATCTCTTGTTCCTCTGCCTTTTCTAAAACAAGCTTGAATATCTGGAAGTTCATGTATTGTTAGGGAAACTAAATAGTTAGTCTTATTTAGTCTTCAGAGACAAAGCAAAGCAGGCCTCTGACCATGTTTCTAACCTGCCTAGACACTGCCCTGACTGTGAGTGCCATGATTGCCTACTATGAGTGCAATAATTACAGCACCACAGATAAGATAAGGGAGGAATCCTGAGATTGTTGAGCCCCTAGAGGGGATCCAGTCAACAATACCCTATGCTTAACAACATTCCAAGTTTTACAAACAGAACAAGCAAGGTTAACATAATATCAGAACTGCAGTTTGGCTGCAGAGTGATAATGATATATCAGTTTTCAGCCTGGGGATTCTAAGCAGGAACCCAGGGACTGCAATCTGAAGTCTCAACCATGGGGCAGAAGCGCTGCCTGGGAACTTTTCCCAACTGGGACTCCAGATGTGCTATGTCACAGAACCTCCCAGCAATGTTTAAGTCTAGATATTGGTCAAAACCCTAATTGGTTATGCTGCTGCTCTGCTGCTTCTATTTCTCTTTTCTTTTAATGTTAGTATATTGAAGGTAAGCTAGATAATTCTGTAATAAATATTGGTCAGTACAGTTCAGTTGCTCAGTCGTGTCCAGCTCTTTGTGATTCCATGGACTGAAGTACGCAAGCCTTCCTTATCCAACACCAACTCCCAGAGCTTACTCAAACTCATGTCCATCAGGTCAGTGATTCCATCAAACCATCTCATCCTCTGGCTTTCCCTTCTCCTCCTGCCTTCAACCTTTCCCAGCATCAGGGTCTTTTCCAATGAGTCAGTTCTTCACATCAGGTGGCACAAGTATTAGAGTTTCAGCTTCAGTCCTTCCAATGAATATTCAGGACTCATTTCCTTTAGGATTGACTGGTTGGATCTCCTTACAGCCCATGGGACTCTCAAGAGTCTTCCCCCACACTGCAGTTCAAAAGCATCAATTTTTGGTGTTCAGCTTTCTTTATAGTCCAACCCTCACATTCATACATGACTACTGGAAAAACCATAGTTTTGATGAAAAGGACCTTTGTTAGCAAAGTAATGTCTCTGCTTTTTAATATGCTGTCTAGGTTGGCCATAGCTTTTCTTCCAAGGAGCAAGTATCTTTTAATTCCATGGCTGCAATCACCATGCAATGATTTTGGAGCCCAGAAAAATAAAGTCTGACACTCTTTCCCCATCTATTTGCCATGAAGTGATGGGACCAGATGTCGTGATCTTAGTTTTCTAAATGCTGAATTTTAAGCCAACTTTTTCACTCTCCTCTTTCACTTTCAAGATGCTCTTTATTTATTCTTCAATTTCTGCCATAAGGGTGGTGTCATCTCTGTATCTGAGGTTATTGATACTTCTCCTGGCAAACTTAATTCCAGCTTGTGCTTCATCTAGCCCAGCATTTTGCATAATGTATTCTGTACATAAGTTAAATAAGCTGGGTGACAATTACTCCTTTCCTGATTTGGAACCAGTCTGTTTTTCCATGTCCAGTTCTAGCTGTTGCTTCTTGACTTACATACAGATTTCTCAGGAAGCAGGTCAGGTGGTCTTGTATTCTAATCTCTTTAAGAATTTTTCACAGATTTTTATGATCCACACAATGAAATGCTTTGCCATAGTCAATAAGGCAGAATTATATGTTTTTTCTGGAACTCTCTTGCTTTTTGGATGATCCAATAAATGTTGGAAATGTTGGCATTATTTGTTTATATATAATGAGTGACTTTTTTTGTTGACAAATCCTTTGACTCTGAGATGAAAGTAAAAACTTTTTCTTTAAAACCGTGTCTCTAGTTCCAGTTCTGTTTAATCTACCAGGTGAAGTGCCTATAAATATCACTTAGAATCTTGGTATTCTAATTACAAATGCCTGGAAGGAAATTAGCTTTGACTCAGTTTCAACTGAGATATCCAGTCTTGGTCCAATTAACTGGACCTGGTCAATCGATCCAAGGTCCAGGACCTATAGACAGAGCAGAATAACTCAAGTACTAAGGTTCACTAGGTTAAAAGGTCAAGTATTAAGGTTCACTAAGTTAACAGTTTCACCACAGTTCTTTTATAACTCTATTGCTATGAATAGGCTGATACTTTCCTGCTTAGATTGTTTACATGGATCAAAGAAAAGTCCTGAAATAACTAGTATTTCTTAGGCAACAAGTAACAAGGATTTGGACCAAGAACACACATGAAGACAGCACTGTCAGTAGACATTCTCAGCAGAAATTATTTTTTCCTTCCACTGGCTGCAAGAATCAAGAGAAGCATGTTTTTAGAAAGGGGATATAATCTTTGATGTCTTAGGTTTTTTATTTTTTCCCCTGGAGTCTTCTGTTGTGTTTCTACTTTGACAAACTCTCTAATGTATCTCTTGTTCCTCATGCCTCATGAAGTTAAGAAGGCATAAACTCAACATATACAGAGAAACTCACAGGCTGAGAGGTAATTGTCCTTCACTTACCTCTGGGAATTACTAGTTTCACTAAGTTTGAGGTATCTGCAGTTTCCTTACTTGTCCAGTTATTTCTGCTTAAAAGTTTGCTCAGGGTCTTCAATCCATCAGCCTAATAGAAAATGATATTTCAGGCCATGGATTTATCCCTAAATTTAAACCATTTAATGTAATTTTTAAAAGAGGATCTCAGGTTCCCATAGTAACTTCATAGGAAGTACATGGCATTGTCATTTATTCTTATAGATATTATGAGCTTGGCATTACTTTGGAAATATCAAATAAAAAGATTATTTAGTCTTGTAAAGTCTTTCCAAAAGAAAATGAAAGAGATCAGTTTCTTAATACATGGTCTACTTTCTTGGTTCTCTCCAGGGAAAAGCATCATTATACTTTAGTGTTTATTATTTGCATAACATCAGAAAATTAAAAAAGGAAATATTTAGATGTGATAAACATGTTGTTTCTATATACTTTATTGTTATCAGGTTTGACACCCACATTTGCATTTGTGGCTCCTGCTTGTCTGTTTTAAGGACGCCAGTTTGCTTCTGAAAACATAACTAATGATAGCTGTATGTGCAATTTTCAGGTTCTAAACTGGCTAATATGCACATACTTCATCAGACC
>SJYC01135020.1:0-31814 GCA_006408675.1 Madoqua kirkii
GAAAGAGATCAGTTCTTAATACATGGTCTACTTTCTTGGTTCTCTCCAGGGAAAAGCATCATTATACTTTAGTGTTTATTATTTGCATAACATCAGAAAATTAAAAAAGGAAATATTTAGATGTGATAAACATGTTGTTTCTATATACTTTATTGTTATCAGGTTTGACACCCACATTTGCATTTGTGGCTCCTGCTTGTCTGTTTTAAGGACGCCAGTTTGCTTCTGAAAACATAACTAATGATAGCTGTATGTGCAATTTTCAGGTTCTAAACTGGCTAATATGCACATACTTCATCAGACCTCTTTGTGATATTTGGATTAAAGTCATGAAAATGAAAGAGAAAGCAATGGTGGGAGAAATTTGCAGGCTGTAAAATCAGAACTAACAAATGCTAATCAGCTGTATAAGTTAATTGGATTTTGAAAAGAACCAAAATTAGAATGTTGAAAGCAGATTAAGTTCAGACGTAATCAGGCTAATATTAATTCCAGCCAATTTACCTAATAATTTAGCCCCTCTCTTCTTTGAGCTTGGCATCTCTGCTTATATCTGTAAGATCTTCAGAATGGCAGCATACGGTGCAGTCATTTGTAAGTTGCAGCTGCAAATTAGAGCTACCACTCTGCGGTTTGGGCAAGAACAGTTAAACTCTTTCTGGAATATGACGAAATGGTAAACAGAGCAAGGGTTGAACTTGAATGTACAAGATCTGAAGTACTTGGTCAACTCACCACATAACTGAAAACTGAGAATGTTTAAATATGATGTCTTTCCTACAACTTTTGCCAAATATCCCAACCCATTATACTCTCAGCTTCCTTTATGGGGAATCCACCTGCAATGAAGGAGACCTGAGTTTTACCCCTGGGTTGGGAAAATACCCTGGAGAAGGGAATGGTTACCCACTTCCGTATTCCAGCCTGGAAGAAGTCCAGACTTCATGTATAATCCATGGGATCACAAAAAGCTGGACACGACTGAGTGACTTCCACACTTATGCTCACAGCAACCTCCAGCAGTCATTTTGCTTGCAGGCACCTCTCTCCATCCCACTCCATACACATCCACTCCTATACACATTCATTTTTTATGTCTTCTTCTTCCACCTAACATCAGATCTTTCTCTCCTATGGTTCATAATCTTGGAATTTCACCCTTTGAACTAAACAACTGGATGACAGAAAAGTTTCAAAGGGTTTTGTCTTAAATAATGAGGTCACTGTCCATTAAAACACTTGTATTATTGTATTTTTCAGTCAGAACATCAAACCAAAGAATATCATAAAGGGATTTTACAACTCAAAGAAGCCACTAGATTTACTTACAGTATCATCAAGTGAAATCTGTACAAAAGTCATAGAATTTCCCTTGAAATTAAAAGAGTCTCCTTAATAATGTGCATTTCATTTATACACAAAAATATGATATATTACATAAAAATTATTCAAATGGTAGAATTTTGCTACTTGAGAGAACACTTCAATAAAATAGGAAACTCACTTATGTGTATAATTCAGCCCTCAGTGATATTTAAAGATTTGAGCCAAATTAGCCAAACGACTGTTGGAGGTTGCTGTGAGCTTAAGTGTGAAAGTCGCTTAGTTGTGTCCAACTCTTTGTGACTCCATGGATTATACATGAAGTCTGTACTCCTTCCAGGCTGGAATACTGAAGTGGGTATCCATTTTCTTCTCCAGGGTATTTTTCCAACCCAGGGATCAAACTCAGGTCTCCTTCATTGCAGGTGTATTCTTTATCAACTGAACCATATGGGAAGCTGTGAGTATAATGGTTTGGGATATTTGGCAAACCTCTAAAAGCACCATGTATCTACAGGAGAGAATGTGAATAGGAGATAGAGACTGAGGCCCTAGAGTTATAGCCTAAGAGAGTTATAAGGCTTCCTTTGTGGCTCAGCTGGTATAGAATCTGCCTGCAATGTGAAAAACCTGGGTTTGATCCATGAGTTGAGAAGATCCCTGGAGAAGGGACTAGCTACCCACTCCAGCATTCTGGCCTGGAGAATTCCATGGACTGTATAGTCCATGGGGTCACAAAGAGTTGAATATGACTGAGCAGCTTTCACTTTTACTTCACTTCATGTATCTACAAGAGAGGATGTAAGTTGGAGATAGAGGCTGAGGCCCTAGAGTTAAGTTTAAGAGGGAAAAATAAAATTATTTTCCTAGTCTTATAGTTGGGATCAAATCTTCATGCATGATTCTGACAATGGAATAAATTCAAGGTTAATATTCAGTTTCATATCAAATTAATTATTCCAGGTTTTCTTACTGACAAAAATTATTTAGTTTATCTGTTTAATTTTGAAAGATTAAATTTATAGTAAATAATTTTTATCTAACAAACAAAATTCAAATAGATCTTGAAATCCATTGTGATTTCTGGTGTCCCATAATTTGGAGGTTTTGGCTAGTGTAAACTCAAATTAGAAAAAGACCTGCAAAGTAATCTCACATATACTACATATGATTGCTTCCTACCATGGAATATTAAGCCCAAGACATCCACTATTAAAATTATATTTGATTAAATTATAAGCTGGCTTACATATGAACAAGTGGCAGGTAAAGGAATTTTGTACTGAGAGAATTTTCTAGCTATGTAATATTTTAAATAATCATTCTTCTTAACTGTAGCTTACTCCAGAGTTTTTCAATCAATTATTAATTTTTTTGTCTTTATTTTTTTACTTTACAGTATTGTATTGGTTTTGCCATACATCAACATGAATCAATTTATTTAGCACTTAGTGTCAAGATGTGAAAGAAATAATCTACAAATAGTAACAGCAGATTAGAACAGTCAATAATTAGAGCTAAATGGTTTACTTTACATGATAAGTATTAAAAGAGATTAGAGAGGAAATATAGAAAAGCTAGAAAAGACAGAAAATATTTACTCATGGATTGAAATTGTAACTGGTCATAATTTAACTTGTTTTAAGAGACAGAAAGGACATTTCAGTTAAGGTAGCTGTTTCTTGGAAGAAGTGAATTGGGTATCAATACAACCATACAGCTAGCCAAAATCTGAAGTTGAAAAGCTGGCATTATGCTGCAGAGGTCTCAAGTCTAACATCTTATTTCCTGGTGGCCAAAAGCACAGATTCAAATTTACATGTAAGTTATGAACTGGTTATCACTCAGTCGTGCCCGACTCTTTGTGACCCTGTGGACTGTAGCCTACCAGGTTCCTCCATCCATGGGATTCTCCAGGCAAGAATACTGGAGTGGGATTGTCATTTCCTCCTCCAGGTGATCTTCCCAACCTATGGATCGAATCCAGGTCTCCTGCATTGCTGGCAGATGCTTTAACTTCTGAACCACCAGGGAAGCCCACATGTAAGTTATAGGTCTATTAATTTGTGGTTGTGTGAACTAAGTATGTAATTTTCTCTCCCATAGCTTTACAGTATGGAAATGGAAGAACATAATTATTTACCATATAGGAGTCTAAAAAGAGATAAAGTGGTAATTTAAAAATAAATCCACAAACAAAGCAAACAAAAATATTTGCATGATGCTAGGTATATGGTATGTGGCTTTATTCCACTACTCTTTTTTCAAAAGTTTACTGATAATCCTAATTTTACATGGAGAAGATAAGATAAATACATTATAAATAGTGTATTTATTGTGACATTATAAATTCTACCATTAAAATGTAAAAACCATTCTTTATAATGTCACATCACATAACAGAAGGCATCATTCCCATTCTCATATATTTAATAAATTCATTTTTTGATCAAGCATGTTCTACCTCTACCATTCTACATGCTCCTTTTCATGTTGGTGAGTATAAACTGGTTGAACCATAAAATACCCTTTCTGCTGTCTCTGGGGACTTCCTTGGTAGCGTTACCTGAGAAGCATTCAGTTCAGTTCTGTTCAGTCCCTCAATTATGTCCAACTCTTTGAAACCCCATGGACTGCAGCATACTGGGCTTCCCTGTTTATCACCAACTCCTGGGGTTTGCTTAAACTCATGTCCATTGAGTCAGTAATGCCATCCAACCATTTCGTCCTCTGTCGAGCCCTTCTTCTCCAGCCCTCAGTCTTCCCCAGCATCAGGGTCTTTTCAAATGAGTCAGCTCTTCACATCAGGTGGCCAAAGTATTGGAATTTCAGCTTCAACATTAGTCCTTCAAATGAATATTCAGGACTGATTTCCTTTAAGATGGACTGGTTAGATCTCCTTGCAGTCCAAGGGACTCTCAAGAGTCTTCTCCAATAACACAGTTCAAGAGCATAAATTCTTTGGCTCTCAGCTTTCTTTATAGTCCAACTCTCACATTCATACATAACTACTGGAAAAACCATAGCCTTGACTAGACAAACCTTGGTTGGCAAAGTAATGTTTCTGCTTTTTAATATGCTGTCTAGGTTGGTCATAACTTTTCTTCCAAAAGTAAGTGTGTTTTAATTTCATAGCTGCAGTCACCATTTACAGTGATTATGGAGCTCCCCATTAAAAAAAAAATAGTCTGGACACTGTTTTCACTGTTTCTCCATTTACTTGCTGTGAAAAGTGTACTCACATCTATGTTTCAGTTGTATATACTGCATTTGTGTATTTTTAAAAAATATCCATTTCCCACAGTGAAGCTTCCCTTGTGGCTCAAATGATAAAGAATCTGCCTACAATTCAGGAGACCTGAGTTCAATCTCTGGGTAGGGAAGATCCGCTGGAGTAGGAAATGGCAAACCACTCCAGAGCTGTTGCCTGGAGGATTCCATGGACAAAGGAGCTTGGCAGGCTGTAGTCCATAGGATTGCAAAGAGCCAGACATGAGTGACTTTCGTTTCACTTTCATTTCCCACTGTAGATCTCATGTAATAATATGCTGTTCAATTAGCTCCTGAGTTTTTTCCTACCTGGCACTTCACAGTCTAATCCAATTTTATTCAAAATTCCATCTGATTTCTCAGATGATTAAAACCTGGAGTCAGTCTTAACTATTCTCTTTTATTTAGATCCATACCTGGTCCATCAAAAAGAAAATACGGCTGATTGTATCTTCAATACAACTGCAGTATCTACTCACTTTCCCTCCAACTCCTCTGTATCCATCCTGGTCCAGGCCACCATTGTCTCTTATTTCTTAATAGTACAATAACCTCAAAACACATTGCCCTCTTCCTGTCCTTGACTTCAGAGTATCTATTCCAAGGAGTATAAAACAGATCTATTTAAATTCAAAGTTATAATAGCCAGAATATAGAAGTAACCTAGATGTCCATCAATAGAAGAATGGATAAAGATGTGATACATATATACAATGGAGTATTACCCAGGCATAAAAAAGAACACATATGAATGAGCTGAACTGAAGTGGAAGAAACTAGAGCTTGTTATACAAAGTGAAGTCAAGACAGAAAAACAAATATTGCATATTAATGTATATATATAAAATCTAAAAAAGTAGTACTGATGAACCTATTTGCAGGGCAGGAATAGAGATGCAGACATAAAGAAAGGACTGTGAACACAGCAGGAAAAGAAGAGGGTGGGATTATTTGAGAAAGTAGCATTGACATATACCATGTGTAAAATAGACAGCTGGTAGGAATTTTCTATATAACACAGGGAGCCCAGCCTGGCACATTGTGATGACTTAGAGGGTTGGAATGTGGGGGGCAGAAGGAAGGCTCAAGAGGGAGGGGATATGTGTGTATAGCTACGTCTGATTTGCGTTGCTGTAGGGCAGAAACCCAACATAATAATGCAAAAATATATATCCTTCAATTAAAATAAATACATGTATAAAAATGCAGTGTTACATAGATATTTTTTTATTCTCCACAAATGGCCCCTCTTTCTACTCAGTGAAAACAGAAGTACTTTAAGGCCTTACTTGATCTTCTCCTGAATTATGACTTTGATTTCTATTGTAAATGAAAGTTGTACATCCTGTGTATGGTTTGCTCCATTTAAACCCTGCAGGTTTCCTTACTGTTCTTTAAACATGGTAATCATGTTCATACCTTACAGAAAGTTTTCAAATTTTCTTATTTATCTTGATGGCTCTTTTTATAAATACTTGTTTGATATCTTTACCATCTTTAAGCAAAATTCTATTTTTCAATGAGGCCTACCTTTAAAACCCTTTGCCACTTTATTTAACTCTACAACCTGTGTCCAAGTCACTTTATCCAATTCAACATTACTGATATGAAGCATGTTGTATTTTTACCTTTCTTTCTCAATACAAGTATAACTTATATAATGTGAGATAACATTACCTGCATCCTGAGAAACCTGTATGCAGATCAAGAAACAACAGTTAGAACAAGACATATAACAATGGACTGGTTTAAAATTGGAAAAGGAGTATGTCAAGGCTGTATATTGTCAGCCTGCTTATTCAACCTATATGCAGATGAAACCTATAGCAGATGCTATATCATGTGAAATGTCAGACCAGATGTAGCTCAAGCTGGAGTTAATATTGCCAGAAGAAATATCAATAACCTTAGATATGTAGATGATACCACCCAAATGGCAGAAAGCTAAGAGGAACTAAAGAGCCTCTTGATGAAGGTGAAAGAGGAGAGGGTAAAAGCTGGTTTAAAACTGAACATTCAGAAAACGAAGATCATGGCATCTAGTCCCATCACTTCATGCGAAATAGATAGGGAAAAAAGGGAAACAGTGACAGACTTTATTTGGGGGGGGGGGGCTCCAAAATCACTGTTGACAATGACTATAGTCATGAAATTAAAGGCTTTTGCTCCTTGGAAAGAAAGTTATGACAAACTTAGACAGCATATTATAAAGCAGGGATGTTACTTTTGCCAACAAAAGTCCATCTAGTCAAAGCTTTGGTTTTTCCAGTAGTCATATAAGGACGTGAGAGTTGGACTATAAAGAAGGCTATGTGCTGAAAAACTGATGCTTTCAAATAATGGTGCTGGAGAAGACTCTTGAGAGTCTCTTAGACAGCAAGGAGATAAAACCAGTCAATCCTAAAATAAATAAATCCTGAATTTTAATTGGAAGGACCAAGGCTGAAGCTGAAACTCCAACACTTTGGTCACCTGCTGCGAAAAACTGACTCATAGGAAAAGACCATGATGCTGGCAAAGATTGAAAGCAGGAGGAGAAGGGGAGAGAGAGGATGAGATATTTGGATGGTATCACTGATTCAATGGACATAAGCTTGAGCAAACTATGGGAGATAGTGAAGGACGTGTGCTGTAGTCCAGAGGGTCACATAGAGTCGGGCATGACAGAATGATTGAACAACAATAACAATATAATTATATATATATGTATATAATTTATAATTTTGTCTTTTTTTATAGACTAAGCAAACTATCTGGAATAGTTCTTGGTATATAATAAGCACTCAAAAGTATTCCATGAGTGAATGAAAGAATGAATTGCAATTATGATTATGTGGTGATTGTTGCTGAGAGAAAGCATAAAGTACTCTGGGAGTAGCTAACAGAAAAATCTCATGAAATCTATCAAAGTCAGGAAATGCTTACTAAGAAAAATAGTATATAATCATAAGTCTGAAGAAAGACTAAGATTAGCTACAGGTAGAGACTGAATATACAAAACAGTTAAAACAGGAAAACACATTTGTTGGTCCTAAGGCAGGATTTCCATGAGTGAATGAAAGAATGAATTGCAATTATGATTATGTGGTGATTGTTGCTGAAAGAAAGCATAAAGTACTCTGGGAGTAGCTAACAGAAAAATCTCATGAAATCTATCAAAGTCAGGAAATGCTTACTAAGAAAAATAGTATATAATCATAAGTCTGAAGAAAGACTAAGATTAGCTACAGGTAGAGACTGAATATACAAAACAGTTAAAACAGGAAAACACATTTGTTGGTCCTAAGGCAGGAAGAAGGAAATGGCAACCCACTCCAGTGTTCTTACCTGGAGAATCCCAGGGGCGGGGGAGCCTGGTGGGCTGTCATCTCTAGGGTCGCACAGAGTCGGACATCACAGAAGCAACATAGCAGCAGCAAGGCAGGAAGAAGCATGACCTGATGTTTGAGAAATTTCAGGAAAGGCATATGGCTGATGTTAATAAGGAGTAACTAGTAATGTCCCTGAAAATTTAGCTCATTACTTCCCCAAGTATTCTTCTATTTTGAACAAATGCATCTTTTATTTAGTATCATCAGAAACTGGAAATCAACCAGTGACACTCTGGAGGCTTCCAGTTAGTTTTGTTACTGAACAAGGAGTTGCATGTATCAGAGTCTGTGAACCTATGTTGTCTCAAGAGTATGTGAAACATGAAAAACAACTATGAGACTATTCAGTGATTCACGTAACATAAGAGAATGACCTGACAAAGGTAGGGTTTCTGGGGATGGAGAAAAAGGAGTAGATGGTGTATATTCTGAAATAAAAACTATAGAGCTTAGAGACTGATTGGACTGTAACATTTGGTCTGGCTCTTGGAATGCTGGATGTTAGAGATTCCACTTCTATAATGTTTTCCTCAGCTTTACTAAAGGATTAGTTTGTTATTTTTTCCTCCTAGGAAAGATATTGATCAAATTATGAGAGATTATATAACATAGAGTTTAAGATTACAGATTTTGTTAAAAGGTAGACACTTATACTGAATTTGCCACTCACACAATACCTTTTTAAGGTTGGTGGTTTAGATGCTAAGTCATGTCCAGCTTTTCTGAACCCATGGACTGTAGCCAGGCAGGCTCCTTTGTTGATGGGATTTCTCAGGCAGGGACACTGGAATGGGCCCCCATTTCCTTCTCAAGGGGATCTTCCTGACTCTGGGATCAAACTCAGGTCTCCTGAATTGCAGGTGCTCTCCTGTATTGCAGGTGAATTCTTTACCAACTGAACCACCAAGGAAGCCTATTTCTCCACTAAGTTTCTGTTTCATTATCAGTGAAATGAAGAAGATAATGCCCTCATGGGATTGCTGTGACTATTAATTTAGATGATATATATTAATTGGATAACTTCATGTTAGTCACTTAGTAAATGCAGAAGATGTAGAAACTATTACTGTCATTAAAAATTTACACAGCTTCCTTAGCATTGTCATAAATTTCTAGGATGCATGAAGGCCATCTTATTTTTTAAACCTAGTGAAATCGCTCAGTTGTGTCTGACTCTTTGCAACTCCATGGACTGTAGCCCGCCAGACTTCTCCATCCATGGGATTTCCCAGGCAAGAGCACCAGAGTGGATTGCCATTTCCTTCTCCAGGGGATCTTCCTGACCCAGGGATAGAACCCAGGTCTCCCGTATTGCAGGCAAACACTCTACCCTATAAGCCACCAGGGAAGCCCCTTTTAAACCTAGCATGATATCAAAACACTGTCTTGTATTTAAGGGGATTAAATTTATGTAGAGTTGAAATAAATATAAGTGGATGAACTCTAGTGATCTGGAGTAAAATTATACAGCAAGTTTTAACTTACTGAGCATTGCTGTCCATTCTTGCCTTAGTTCACTGCTGTTTTTCCACCAGTGACCAATAATTTTCTTTATGTTCTACATATGGGCAACATATGGACTCTCAAGTATATTTAATACAGATCTGTCTTCAGAACACTCATGCCAAGTTATTAACAGCTAATAATGTTCATTTACAATTTATTTGGGAGATAATTTAAATACATGTGCTTTAAGTCAGAGGCCTGCCTTATGTTGAGTATTTTGAGGAGTGTTGCATATTTTGGGGAAAGAATTTTGAACAGTTGAGTTCCTTGCTTATAGGAAGAGAGGATAAATTCTCTATGCTTTTAAAATTTTAAATAACTTAAGTCCCAACAATATTAAATAACCTGCCCATATCAGATAGGTGGTAAGGGACTAGATGATTTGTATGGTGCTTTTGGTTTCTATTTACAGTAAAACATAGAGCTCTACACCTGATGCTGAGGCTGAAAAAATACAAGAATGGACCCCTAAGTAGTATGAGGGAAATGTGTCAGTGGTACCCATAGCCAATCTAATAATGAAAGTTTTTAAGCAGAGGGACTTTCCCATTGATGTGGCTCTCTTTGAATAAAAAGCCTGTCCTGGATTTCTCAAAGGCACACACCAATATAGTCTAAAAAGCCCATTAGATTTTTTTTTCTTTTTAGTGTCTGATTATAAAACTTTGAAATATAATGCTACAGCATGAAAACTCTGACATAGCCTTAACTACTGTAAAACTAACAGGCAAAGCTATAATAATTTCAGCTTTATGATATAATCTGAAATTGAATTACTCTCATTTCATGGCAAAGTCAATATTCCTAATGGATTAAAAATATAAATGATAAAAGTATTGCTGAGTTCATAAGCAGGGAATCACATGGAAAAAAATTCCCCCCAATTAAAAATAATTATATCATTAGAGAATATTACAAGCAACTATATGTCAATGTATGCCAATAAGGTGCTTACTAGGTGATGTTAGAACATGCCTGCCAACACAGGAGATATAAGAGATGTTGGTTTGATCCCTAGGTAAGGAAGATCCCCTGGAGGACAGCATGGCAGCCCACTACAGTATTCTTGCCTGGAGAATTCCCTGGACAGAGGAGCCTGGCAGGCTATATAGTCCACAGGGTTTCAAAGAGTTGGACATGATTGAAGCAACTTAGCCTGTGCACATGCATATGCCAATAAAATGGACAGCCTAGAAGCAAAGGACAGAGTCTTAGAAAAGTTCAGCCTTCCAAGACTGAATCAGGAAGAAATAGAGATAATGAATAAGTCAGTCTCAAGCACTGAAGTCAAAACTGTGATCAAAAATCTTCCAAAAAAACAAAAGGTCAGAGTCAGATGGCTAGAAGAGGAAATCTATCAAACATGTAGTGAAGAACTAATGCCTATTCTTCTCAAATTCTTCCAAAAACTTATAGAGGAAGGCACACTTCCAAATTCATTCTATAAAGCCACCATCACCTTAATACCAACACCAGATAAAGACATCACAAAAAATAAAATTTTAGGCTAATATCACTGACAAACATAAATGCACAATTCCTCAACAAAATTCTAGCAAACCAAATCCAGTAACACATAAGAGATCATACACTGTGATCAAGTCACCCATAGATACATAAGTCCTCTCCCTCCTGAAACTGTCTCCCTCCTCCCATCCATCACACCATTCTAGGTTGTCACAGAGCACTGGTTTAAGCTCCTAGAGACATACAGCAAATTCCCACTGGTTATGTAGGAGAGGGTGGGACTAATGGCAAAAGCATGGAAACATATACATTCAGTTCAGTTCAGTCACTCAGTCATGTGCAACTCTTTGTGACTCCATGGACTGCAGCACATCAGGCTTCCCTATCCATCACCAACTCCTGGAACTTACTCAAGTCCATTTCCATCAAGTCAATGATACCATCCAGCCATCTCATCCTCTGTCATCCCCTTCTCCTCCTGCCCCCAATCCTTCCCGGCATCAGGGTCTTTTCCAATGAGTCAACTCTTTGCATGAGGTGGCCACAGTATTGGAGTTTCAGCTTTAGCATTAGTCCTTCCAATGAACACCCAGGACTGGTCTCTTTTAGGATGGACTAGTTGTACCTCCTTGCTGTCCAAGGGACTCTTAAGAATTTTCTCCAACACCACAGTTCAAAAACATCAATTCTTCGGTGCTCAGCCTTCTTCACAGTCCAACTCTCACATCCATACATGACCTCAGGAAAAACCATAGCCTTGACTAGATGGACTTTTGTTGGCAAAGTAATATCTCTGCTTTTTAATGTGCTTTCTAGGTTGGTCATAACTTTCCTTCCAAGGAGTAAGTGTCTTTTAATTTCATGTCTGCAATCACATCCACATTGATTTTGGAGCCCCCCAGAATAAAGTCTGCACTGTTTCCACTGTTTCGCCATCTATTTCCCATGAAGTGATGGGACCAGACTAGACATTGCCATATGTTAAATACATAGCCAGTAGGAATTTGCTATATGACAGTGGTCTGTGACAACCTAGAATGGTGGGATTGAGTGAGAGGTGGGATGGAGGTCAAGAGGGAGGGGATATATGTGTACCTATGGCTGACTCATGTTGATATATGGCAGAAACCAACACAATATTGTAAATCAATTATCCTTCAATTTAAAAATAAATTAAAAATTTAAAAAGTAAATTTTTTAATTGCTAAGAGCAGCAACAGAAAAAAAAAATATCTCTTGTGGTGTATGACATGCAACTTGGCATTGATCTGTAAAGAAATTTCATTGTGTGGACCTCTTTAGTGAATAAAGCCTGAAGATCAAGATGAATGAGGCTAAAAGTAGGTCCAATAAAGCAGTTGCAAATCTTTTCCAGCTTTCTCCAATCTATAAATAAGCTACCATTCAAACACTGGGGCACAACTGTTAAATCTACCAAAGTGACAGTTACGGCAAGAGGCTATTCATGATGTAGAAATTCTGTCATTTCTGCAAACATATCCTAGAAATCTGTTAGACAATGAATTGAGAATCCTGAATAACATATTAGTCTAAATCACTTTCCAGTTTTGTAAATTTGAGCAGATCATCCTCTCCCAATGTTTACTTTTTCTATCAAATAAGGAGATGGTCTATAAGAATGTGGGGCTTCCCCAGGTGTCCAACTTTAAGAAATTTGCCTACAATAAAGGAGATGAAGGAGATATGAGTTTGATCCTTGGGTCAGGAAGATCCGCTGGAGGTGAGCACAGCAACCCACTTCAGTATTCTTGCCTAAGAATCCATGGACAGAGGAATCTGGCAGGCTATAGTCCATGGTATCACAGAGTCAGATACAACTGAAGTAACTGAACACAGCACAGCAGTAGGAGAATATGACTGGTTAATGTCTCTATGGAGAAGGCAATGGCATCCCACTCCAGTACTCATGCCTGGAAAATGCTATGAATGGAGGAGCCTGGTAGGCTGCAGTCCATGGGGCATTTACTAAAGTCACCACGTTCATCTCATTTAGAATGTTCCGAATCGCAAGTGTTGATAATTAGCTTATCGAGAGTTGTTTTAATACTGAATATAAGCTCTTTGTTCCAAAGACAAGATTTTTTATATTTTCCCGTGACCACCTTAACTACCTTAAAGATTAAAACTGAATTTCTCAGGGGCTTCCCTGGTGGCTCAGTGGTAAAGAAACCACCTGCAATGCAAGAAACACAGGAGATATGGGTTTAGTCCCTGGGTTGGGAAGATTCTCTGGAGAAGAGAATGGTGACCCACTCCAGAATTCTTTTTTTTTTTTAATATAAATTACATTGATTTTGGAGCCCCCCAGAATAAAGTCTGCACTGTTTCCACTGTTTCGCCATCTATTTCCCATGAAGTGATGGGACCAGACTAGACATTGCCATATGTTAAATACATAGCCAGTAGGAATTTGCTATATGACAGTGGTCTGTGACAACCTAGAATGGTGGGATTGAGTGAGAGGTGGGATGGAGGTCAAGAGGGAGGGGATATATGTGTACCTATGGCTGACTCATGTTGATATATGGCAGAAACCAACACAATATTGTAAATCAATTATCCTTCAATTTAAAAATAAATTAAAAATTTAAAAAGTAAATTTTTTAATTGCTAAGAGCAGCAACAGAAAAAAAAAATATCTCTTGTGGTGTATGACATGCAACTTGGCATTGATCTGTAAAGAAATTTCATTGTGTGGACCTCTTTAGTGAATAAAGCCTGAAGATCAAGATGAATGAGGCTAAAAGTAGGTCCAATAAAGCAGTTGCAAATCTTTTCCAGCTTTCTCCAATCTATAAATAAGCTACCATTCAAACACTGGGGCACAACTGTTAAATCTACCAAAGTGACAGTTACGGCAAGAGGCTATTCATGATGTAGAAATTCTGTCATTTCTGCAAACATATCCTAGAAATCTGTTAGACAATGAATTGAGAATCCTGAATAACATATTAGTCTAAATCACTTTCCAGTTTTGTAAATTTGAGCAGATCATCCTCTCCCAATGTTTACTTTTTCTATCAAATAAGGAGATGGTCTATAAGAATGTGGGGCTTCCCCAGGTGTCCAACTTTAAGAAATTTGCCTACAATAAAGGAGATGAAGGAGATATGAGTTTGATCCTTGGGTCAGGAAGATCCGCTGGAGGTGAGCACAGCAACCCACTTCAGTATTCTTGCCTAAGAATCCATGGACAGAGGAATCTGGCAGGCTATAGTCCATGGTATCACAGAGTCAGATACAACTGAAGTAACTGAACACAGCACAGCAGTAGGAGAATATGACTGGTTAATGTCTCTATGGAGAAGGCAATGGCATCCCACTCCAGTACTCATGCCTGGAAAATGCTATGAATGGAGGAGCCTGGTAGGCTGCAGTCCATGGGGTATTTACTAAAGTCACCACGTTCATCTCATTTAGAATGTTCCGAATCGCAAGTGTTGATAATTAGCTTATCGAGAGTTGTTTTAATACTGAATATAAGCTCTTTGTTCCAAAGACAAGATTTTTTATATTTTCCCGTGACCACCTTAACTACCTTAAAGATTAAAACTGAATTTCTCAGGGGCTTCCCTGGTGGCTCAGTGGTAAAGAAATCACCTGCAATGCAAGAAACACAGGAGATATGGGTTTAGTCCCTGGGTTGGGAAGATTCTCTGGAGAAGAGAATGGTGACCCACTCCAGAATTCTTTTTTTTTTTTAATATAAATTCATTTATTTTAATTGGAGGTTAATTATTTTACAATATTGTATTTGTTTTGCCATACATCAACATGAATCTGCCACAGGAGTACACATGTTCCCTATCCTGAACGCCCCTCTCACCTCCCTACCCGTACCATCCCTCTGGGTCATCCCAGTGCATCAGCCCCAAGCATCCAGTATCATGCATCAAACCCGGACTGGCGATTCATTTCATATATGATATAATACATGTTTCAATGCCATTCTCCCAAATCCTCCCACCCTCTCCCTCTCCCATAGAATCCAAAAGACTGTTCTATAATCTGTGTCTCTTTGGCTGTTTTGCATTCAGGGTTATCGCTGCCATCTTTCTAAATTCCATATATATGTCAGTATACTGTGATGGTGTTTTTCTTTCTGGCTTACTTCACTTTGTATAATAGGCTCCAGTTTCATCCACCTCATTAGAACTGATTCAAATGGATTCTTTTTAATGGCTGAGTAATACTCCATTGTGTATATGTACCACAGCTTTCTTATCCATTCATCTGCTGATTGACATCTAGGTTGTTTCCATGTCCTGGCTATTATAAACAGTGCTGTGATGAACATTGGAGTACATGTGTCTCTTTCAATTCTGGTTTCCTTGGTGTGTATGCACAGCAGTGGGATTGCTGGGTCATGAGGAAGTTCTACTTGCAAGTTTTAAAGGAATCTCCACACTGTTCTCCATAGTGGCTGTACTAGTTTGCATTCCCACCAACAGTGAAGAGGTTTCCCTTTTCTCCACACCCTCTCCAGCATTTATTGCTTGTAGACTTTTGGATCGCAGCCATTCTGACTGACGTGAAATGATACCTCATTGTGGTTTTGATTTGCATTTCTCTGATAATGAATAATGTTGAGCATCTTTTCATGTATGTGTTAGCCATCTGTATGTCTTCTTTGGAGAAATATCTGTTTAGTTCTCTGGCCTATTTTTTGATTGGGTCATTTATTTTTCTGGAATTGAGCTGCAGGAGTTGCTTGTATATTTTTGAGATTATTGGAAATAAAAGCAAAAATAAACAAATGGGACCTAATTAAACTTAAAAGCTTCTGTACAACAAAGGAAACTATAAGCAAGGTGAAAAGACAGCCTTCAGAATGGGAAAAAATAATAGCTAACGAAGCAACTGACAAACACTCCAGTATTCTTGCCTGGAGAAATCCATGGACAAAGGAGCCTGGTGGGCTACAGTCCTTGAAGTGACAAAGAGTCAGACACCACTGAAGCAACTGAACACACATGCACAGGTTCCCTATATATGTAGTTAGCTAGAAATTAGTGTTGAATATATTGTATTGGAAAGCAATTCTATCTCCATCATACCTAAATCTACCTTTAAAAAAATATTCAAACTTTATATTTAACACATAAAATTTTTAATAATTTCACTTTGATCAAAAAAATCCCAGACTGGAGAACAGGCAGAGGAATAGGTGGATATGGAGTACATTTCTGTCCATGGATACATCAGGAATAACATTCAGACACAGAAGTGCTGCAGAACACCAGTTGAGAGCAGTCAGGAGGACCTGACCAGTGGAAAAGAAAATATAGCACCACGCAAAACTCAGTAGGATGAAGGAACTAGGGGGGAAAACATAGGTGTATTTCAAAGGACTGGACCTACCCTTGGCTGGTGTGAGAACTGAAGCAAGGATCCGATCCCCACAGCGGGGCAATTGTCTGAGTCAGAGGAGAACCATTTAAGGCTGAAAGTGAAACAGCTGATCTGTGGCAGCCTAAATGGAGTAAGAATCAGACAGTCCTTGCCACAGCCATACACACACTGCACAGAAACACAGGTCTCCTGGAAGGAGAGCTGGCAGCTGGAGTTTGGGAATTGTGGAGCAGTCCCTTTGCGAGGGCTGCTGTTAACTGCAGAGAGATGTATCAAGGGGATGTGAAGGAGGAGATCATGGTGGGAAATGCCTGTGGAGGAAAGCCAGGCAGCCATGAAAGCAAGGCGATAGGGCTGAATCACTCATAGAGGGTAGAGCCATCATCATAGCGCCTCTCTCTCCACAGGTCAGCATCTGCAGCTGAACAATAGAGAGGCTGGTGTATCAAACGCCTGAGGAAATGAACTACCGAGTAGAACCCCTCCCAGTGTACCTCTTTAAGTGCCTGATGTGCCAAACAACGAGAAGGACCTTAAGCAAGGGATCCCTCTAAGTGCCTGAACTGGCAGAGCTACAGAGAAAAACTGCCCAAAGAGGCCTTCTGATCACCAGCTTTAAGAGGCTTGAAAAAAGATTCTGAAAGGGTCATAACTCCTGCCATGGAGGCAGTTTGTATCCCTGAAACTTGGTGCGGCCAGGGTCCCTGAAAGCCAAGCAGCTGCACCACCTTCATGCTCAACTCTCACTGGGGCAGAGCTGCCATGGGGAAAAAAAAAGTACAGTGTTTATGTGTGCCGAGTACTTCAGTCCTGTCTGACTCTTTGTGACCCTGTGTACTGTGGCCTGCCAGGCTTCTCTGTCAGAAAGGGGTTTCTCTAGGCAAGAATACTGGAGAGTATTGGCTGATATTGGTTGCCATACCCTTCTAGAGCACTATATTTCCTGCTTCCTTAGCCACCAATTCCCCTGAGTACATGTTGCTTCCAGAACCACTGCAACCCAAGTAACTGCACCACCTCCCAACCTGGCCTCACAGAGGCAAACCCAAGTCCTCCAGGGGAGCCTTAGAGCAAGCCCCAGTGGATGATGCACATGCAGAGGTGGAAATAAAGTCACAGTTGAAACCCAGGGGCAATGTGGCTAAGGAAGAAGACCCAAAACATTCCCACCAGCTGCAGATTAAATCAACTAAGCAGACTTTGTGTCTATGGAATATATAAAAGATCATTGCAAGCTCCCCCAAAAGAAAACTCAGTAGCTCTGATAGCTGTGGACATTGGAGGCAAGAACACACAGGAAAAGGACCAGATGAAAATCTGAGGAGCCCCCACAGTAGGTCCAGAGATCAGTACAGTATTGGAGGGCATCCAAGAGAGGTAAAATGGACTGTGATTTCCAGTGTGGGAAAGGACTCTGACAGGAGAGACTCAAAAAAAGCATTAATTATTCTTATTTTTGACTTGTTCTGTAGATTCTTTTGGATTTTTTTTTCCCCTTTCCCCCACCTCTGTTGTAGTGGTCAATTTTGTTGGCACTAAGAAATCAAATTAAGTTTTTGAGGATTTTTTTTTCCCCTCAGTCACTTTTTTTTATTGTTATCATAAACCTCTGCCTCTGTGTTGGGCTTTTGCAGTTCTGTGGAGTTTTCACCTTTTTTTTTTCTTTGTTTTCTCTTTTTTTAATTTTAATTTTTTAAACGTGCTATTACTTTTTTTGAATTTATTTCTTTGTTTCCTTTCCCTACTGTTCTTTCCTCCTTGCAATTAATCTTTAACATATATAATTCTTCTCTATTTACCTTTATTTAACTTTGCATATCTATTCTTTCTTTCCTTTTTCTCCTTTCCTCTCAACATATTTGTTAGATTTGTTCTCATTGCTTTATTTCCCACTTGGAACCTTGATTTGATTTCCTTTTCCAGTTTATGCTTGTTAGTTTTGTTTTTGACTGGTAAATATAATTTTTGATTTCCTTTGTTCCCCAGATCAATCTACTGTTTTTTAATTTTACTGGACTATTTTCACTTTGCTGATGAGTGTATATGTATATGTGTATATTCCATTATTTTAATTATTATTTGCCTGATTTTGTAACTGCTATTTGTCTGGGATTCATCTTTGATTTCTCACTTTTGGATATTTGTTTTATACTACCTTAATGCCATAATAAGCCACTTGTGGAATCTTCATTCCTGACCAGAGATCAAACACTGAGGCTATGGAGTGGTAACACTGACTCCAAGACCCTAGACTACCAGAGAACTAAGCCTAAAGAGTATCAGATAGTGAGAACTCACACAAAGGAGACCACTTGAATACAAGATCTGGTATCACCCAACCACCAGTAGCACTCTGTGCAGGACGCCTCATGTAAACAACAAACAAAACAAAAATACAAGCCCAATCATCAGCAGACATGACTCAGCCTTGCCAATCAGAGAAAAAGCAAACAAAGGGACAAAAACTCAGCACAAATCTCACCCTATATGGAGCTCACACAAACCACTGTACCAACATTAGGAGGGCAGACACCAAAAGGAACAAAGAATTCAACCTTCTTCAAGGAAAGAATTCAAGTTTCCCTGAAGACACAATAACTTAAAATTTAAAAAAGAAAGAAAGAAAAGGCAGAGAAATACTGCCCAAAAAAGGAACAAACTAGAAACACAGAAGGCCAAATAAACGAAGAGAAAATAGGAAAATTACCTGAAAAATAATTTAGAAAAATGATAGTAAAGATAATCAAAAATTAAAATAAAATGGAGAAAATGCAAGAATCAATTTTAAAAAGACTGAAAAGAAAGAATAAGCATAGAGAGACAAACAACACAATTATTGAAATTAAAAATACTCTAGAAGGAATCAATAGTAGAATATCTGAAGCAGAAGAACGGTTCAGTGAGCTGAAAGATAAAATGGTGGAAGTAACTACTGAAGAGCAGAATAAAGTAAAAAGAATTAAAAGAGCTGAGGACAATCTCAGAGACCTCTGGGACTATATTAAATGCACCAGCATTCTAATCATAAGGATCCCAGAAGAAGAAGAGAAAAAGAAAAGGTATCAGAAAATGCTACGAGATTATAGTTTAAAATTTCCCCAACATGGAAAAGAAAAAGAAAATAGTTAATCAAGTCCAAGAGACACAAAGAGTCCCATACAGGATAAACCCAAGGATAAACATGCCAAGACACATACTATTCAAACTAACAAAGACTAAACACAAATAAAGATTATTAAAAGCAGCAAGGGAGAAGCAACAGATAACATACCAGAGAAACCTCATATGCTTAACAGCTGATCTTTCAACAGAAACTCTGCAGGCCATAACGGAATGGCAGGATATATTTAAAGTACACTATCTACAAGAAACCCACTCCAGACCTCAAGACACATATAGACTGAAAATGAGAGGGTGGAAAAATATATATTTCATGATAATGGGTAGCAAAAGAAAGCTGGAGTAGCAATACTCATCAGACAAAATAGACCTCAAAATAAAGAAGATTATAAGAGCTAAGGAAGGCACTACATAATGATCAAGGAATCAATCCAAGAGGCAGACATATCTATGCACCCAACATAGGAGCACCTCAAGACATAGGACAAACACTAACAGACATAAAAGGAGAAATTGACAGTAACACAATAAGAGTAGAAACTTTAAAACCCTACTCACACCAATGAAGAGATCATCAAAACAGAAAATTAATTAGAAAACACAAGTCTTAAATGATACATTGGATGAGATGGAGCTCATTGATAACTTCAGGACATTCCATCCAAATGCAGAAGAATACACCTTCTTCTCAAGTGTACATGGAACATTCTCCAAGATAAACCACATCTTGTGTAACAAATCAAACCTCAGTAAATTTAAGAAAATTGAAATTGTATCAGGCATCATCTCTGACCACAGTGCTATGACACTAGCATATTAATTACAAGAAAAATAAAACTGTAAGAAACACAAACACATGCAGATTAAGCAACACACTTCTAAATAACCAATAGATTACTGAAGAAATAAAAAGAGAAATCCAAAAATTTCTAGAAACAAATGACAATAAAAGCAAGACAACTCAAAACCTATGGGATGCAGCAAGAGCAGTTCTAAGAGGGAAGTTTATAGAAATACAATCCTACCTCAAAAAAAAAAAAAAAGGAAAGAAAGAAAGAAAGAAAAACATCAAATAGGCAACTTAACTTTGCACCTAAAGCAACTGGGAAAAGAAAAAGAGAAGAACCCCAAAATTAGTAGAAGTAAAGGAATCATAAAGATCCAAGCAGAAATAAATGAAAAAGAAATGAAAGAAACAATAGTAAAGATTAATAAAATTAAAGCTGATTCTTTGAGAAGATAAACAAAATTGACAAGATGTGTATAAGAGACAGCTTTCCCCCACCTCTGTTGTAGTGGTCAATTTTGTTGGCACTAAGAAATCAAATTAAGTTTTTGAGGATTTTTTTTTCCCCTCAGTCACTTTTTTTTATTGTTATCATAAACCTCTGCCTCTGTGTTGGGCTTTTGCAGTTCTGTGGAGTTTTCACCTTTTTTTTTTACAACAGACAATGCAGAAATACAAAGGATTATAAGAGACTATTATAAACCACTATATGGCAATAAAATAGATAAACTAGAAGAAACAAACAGATTCTTAGAAAAGCTCAATCTTCCAAGACTGAACCAGAAGAAACAGAAATTATGAGCAACCCAATTACAAGTACTGAAATTGAAAGTGCGATTAAAAAAAAAAAACTTTTTAAAAACAAAAGCCCAGAAACAGATGGCTTCACAAGAGAATTCTATTAAATATTTAGAGAAAAGCTAATGCCTATCCTCAAACTCTGTCAAAAAATTTGCAGAGAAACACTTCTAAACACATTCTACGAGGTCACCATCACCCTGACACCAAAATCGGACAAAGAAAACACAAAAAAAGAAAATGACAGTCCAATATCACTGATAAACATGGATGAAAAATTCCTCAACAAAAATTTGGCAAGCAGAATTCAGCAACACATCAAAAAGCTCATACATCATGATCAAGTTGGGTTTATTCCAAGGATGCAAGGATTCTTCAATATATGCAAATCAATCAATGTGATACACCATATTAACAAATTGAAAGATAAAAACCATATGATCATATCAGTAGATGCAGAAAAAAGCATTTGACAAAATTTAGCACCTATTTATGATTAAAGCTCTTCAAAAAACAGTCATAGAAGGAACCTACCTCAACATAGTAAAGGTCATATATGATAAGCCTACAGTAAATATTATTCTCAGTGGTGAAAAGCTGAAAGCATCACCCCTAAGATCCACCACTAATATTCATTATAGTTCTGAAAGTCCCTTGCTACAGCAGAGAAGAAAAAGGAATAAAAGGAATCCAGATCAGAAAAGAAGTAAAGCTCTCACTGCTTGCAGATGACATGATACAGTACATAGAAAACCCTAAAGATAGCATCAGAAAATTACTAGAGCTAATCAGTGAATTTAGTAAAGTTGCAGGATACAAAATCAATACACTTGCATTTCTTTATACTAACAATGAGAAATAAGAAAGAATAATTAAAGAATCAATCCCATTCACCATTGCAACAAAAAGAATCAAATATCAAGGAATAAATTTACCTAAGGAGACAAAAGAACTGTACACAGAAAATTATAGGACACTAATGAAAGAAATCAAAGATGACATGAACCGATGGAGAGATATTACATGTTCCTGAGTAGGAAGAATCAGTATTGTAAAAATGACTATACTACCAAATGCAGTCTACAGATTCAATGTGATCCTTATTAAATTACCAATTGCATTTTTCACAGGATTAGAACAAAAATTTTCACAGTTCATATGGAAAACACAAAAGATCCCAAATAGCCAAAGCAGTCTTGAGGAAGAATGGAGAATCAACCTTCCAGAATTCAGATTATACTACAAACCTACAGTCATCAAGACTGTATGGTACTGGACAATATAGAAAGCCCAGAAATAAACCCATGCACCTTTGGGTACCTTATTTTTGACAAAGGAAGTAAGAATATTCAACGGGGCAAAGACAGCCTCTTCAGTAAATGGTGCTGGGAAAATTGGACAGCTACATGTAAAAGAATGAAATTAGAACACTTCCTGACACTATATACAAAGGTAAACTCAAAATGAATTAAAACCTAAGTGTGAGACCAGAAACTATAAAACTCTTAGAGGAAAACATAAAGAGAATACTCAGTGAAATAAATCAAGGCAAGATCCTCTATGACCCACCTCCTACAGTAATGGAAATAAAAACAAAAGTAAACAAGTGGGACTTGATTAAACTTAAAAGCTTTTGCACAGCAAGGGAAACTATAAGCAGGGTGAAAAGACAACCCTCAAAATGGGAGAAAATAAGAGCAAATGGAACAATTGACAAAGGATTAATTTCCAAAACATGCAAGCAGCTAATACAACTCAATACCAGAAAAACAAACAACCCAATCAAAAGTGGGGAAAAGACCTAAACAGACATTTCTTCAAAGAAGACATACAGATGGCTAACAAACACATGAAAAGATGCTCAACATTTTTCGTTATTAGAGAAACTACAATGAGATATCACCTCAAAGCAGTCAGAGTGGCCATCCTCAAAAAGTCTACAAATAATAAATACTGGGAAGGGCATGGAGAAAAGGGAACACTCTTGCACTAATGGTGGAAATGTAAACTGATAGAGCCACTATGGAAGATGGAATGGAGATTCCTTTAAAAACTAGGAATAAAGCCACCATATGACCCAACAATCCCACTCCTAGGCATATACCCTGAGCAAACCAGGGTTGAAAAAGACACTTGTTTCCTATTGTTCACTGCAGCACTATTTACAATAGCTAGAACATGGAAGCAATCTAGATGTCTATTGACAGATGAATGGATAAAGAAGTCGTGGTACATATACACAATGGAATATTACTCAACCATAAAAAGGAGCACATTTGAGTCAGTTCTAGTGAGGTGGATAAACCTAGAACCTATTATACAGAGTAAAGTGAATCAGAAAGAGAAAGTAAAATACTATATTCTAACACTTATATATGGAATCTAAAAAAATGGTACTGAAGAATTTACTTACAGAGCAACAATGGAGAAACAGACATAGAGAATAGACTTATGGATATGGGGAGAGGGGAGGAGAGGGTGAGATGTATGGAGGAAGTAACATAGAAACTTACATTACCATTTGTAGCCAACGAGAATTTGCTCTATGGCTCAGGAAGCTCAAACAGGGGCTCTGTATTATCCTAGAGGAGTGGAGTGGGGAGGGATATGGGAGGGAGCTTCAAAAGTGATGGGATATATGTATATGGCTGATTCATGTTGAGGTTTGACAGAAAACAGCAAAATTCTGTAAAACAATTTTCCTTCAATAATAAATTAATTAATTTTAAAAATCTCAGACTATAAATAAGCCACACATAGCATCTATAGTTGTTGTCTGAGGTGAGATTATCGACAAGTTGGTGGTGAAGTAGTGCATTATATTTCTCTGAAACAACCTGCCTCGGCCCCACAGGCCACACCTACAAGCCTCTGCTGATGGGGTCGAAGTACTTGGCAAGTGCTTTGATTGACTGAGTGGCCTTTCAGAGCATCCCACCTTGTCCTCCCCCAAGGCATTGGCAATCCTATTTTTAGCTAGAATCATAACAGAGGGTAGAGAAGCTGACACCATAGCTCATTCATCGAAGGAAGGTGTACTTAGTTTCTTCTCCAGGCACCCTTTTCCCCATGTAAATACACACTTTTGGGGCATCAGCTGCTCTGCAAATGAGCTTTCAGACTAATTTCCTAGTTAACTCTTTCCTGATGAGTGCTGAACCCAGGCACTTCTTCACACATACTCTGTAGAGACATATCTGAGCCAGTGAGATATTTGGATCCAAGTGTGAATTAGACCCTGCTCCTTCCCTCCAAGAGCTTGGGTTCTGATTTAAGAGACATCTAAATCCTTGGTGGCTCAGCAGTAAAGAATCCTTCTGCCAATGCTTGAGATGCAATTTCAATCCCTTGGCCAACAAGATCCCCTGGAAAAGGAAATGGCAACTTACTCCAGTATTCCTGCCTGGAAAGTCCCATGGGCAGAGGAACCTGTCAGGGCTACAGTTCATGGAGTCACAAAGAGTTGGACATGACTGAGAGACTGAGCACACACTAGGAGACACATAATAAAACCAGCCATTCCATTTTTCACTGTTCACAACCATTCCACTTCCAACTGGCATTCTGCTGCCAGCTATGATGAGACAAAAACACTGTAAGTAGAGGGCAGAACAATTGAAGACTGGACGGAGGATCAGGAAAGTCTTCCAAGATTGGATAACCTAGGGGAGTGGGGAAATATTTCAAATATTGGGAATCCCTTGGGCAAAGATGTGGAGATACTTGTTAATTTTTTTTTTTTCATTCTATGCATAGTGTCTGGGAACACCTACTAAGAGACAGGCAGAACATTTCACACTGAGTATAAAACAGTGGGCAAATCAGATGTTGTTGCCCTTAAGGAACCCACAATCTATGGAGGAGGGATGGGAAGAAATATTGGTGTTGTAGGGGAGGAGCTTCCCTGATGACTTTCTTTCACCAATGATTTGAAGCAGGAGAATGAGGATTCAAATGAGACCTACTGAGCAGCTGAAGTTAAAGTAATACTTCACATTCTATTACCTTACCATTTAGGCTAGCTGGGGTATTTGGTTCAGTCTGTGACTTCAACTTTTACTTGTGAGAGCAGCCCCTGACGTTAATATGGAGCTCTGTGCTACTTAAAAATGTTCTTAATTCAATTTTAATTTCTGTTGGGTAAATGTGTTTGCCCTATTTGACAAGTTCAGAAACAAGGTTTTCTAGAATCACGCAGCTGCTCACCTAGGATTCAGAAGTCTGGCTCCAAATAGAAGACCAATACTTCAGAAGAACCTAGGCAGGTTATATCTGTTTGAAAAGCCTGTATTATCCATTCTGGTCTTCAGTATTCCTGCACTGGACCCAGTCTATGCACTTTTTGAGCATAACCTGGCTCCACATCCTCCCAGTTCCTAACACCATGGAATATTACACCTCCAAGAGGGTGAAAACAACACTCTGTCATGGACCCCCTTGTGCCATGGCAGGACCTGTCGAAGTACTTGGCAAGTGCTTTGATTGACTGAGTGGCCTTTCAGAGCATCCCACCTTGTCCTCCCCCAAGGCATTGGCAATCCTATTTTTAGCTAGAATCATAACAGAGGGTAGAGAAGCTGACACCATAGCTCATTCATCGAAGGAAGGTGTACTTAGTTTCTTCTCCAGGCACCCTTTTCCCCATGTAAATACACACTTTTTGGGCATCAGCTGCTCTGCAAATGAGCTTTCAGACTAATTTCCTAGTTAACTCTTTCCTGATGAGTGCTGAACCCAGGCACTTCTTCACACATACTCTGTAGAGACATATCTGAGCCAGTGAGATATTTGGATCCAAGTGTGAATTAGACCCTGCTCCTTCCCTCCAAGAGCTTGGGTTCTGATTTAAGAGACATCTAAATCCTTGGTGGCTCAGCAGTAAAGAATCCTTCTGCCAATGCTTGAGATGCAATTTCAATCCCTTGGCCAACAAGATCCCCTGGAAAAGGAAATGGCAACTTACTCCAGTATTCCTGCCTGGAAAGTCCCATGGGCAGAGGAACCTGTCAGGGCTACAGTTCATGGAGTCACAAAGAGTTGGACATGACTGAGAGACTGAGCACACACTAGGAGACACATAATAAAACCAGCCATTCCATTTTTCACTGTTCACAACCATTCCACTTCCAACTGGCATTCTGCTGCCAGCTATGATGAGACAAAAACACTGTAAGTAGAGGGCAGAACAATTGAAGACTGGACGGAGGATCAGGAAAGTCTTCCAAGATTGGATAACCTAGGGGAGTGGGGAAATATTTCAAATATTGGGAATCCCTTGGGCAAAGATGTGGAGATACTTGTTAATTTTTTTTTTTTCATTCTATGCATAGTGTCTGGGAACACCTACTAAGAGACAGGCAGAACATTTCACACTGAGTATAAAACAGTGGGCAAATCAGATGTTGTTGCCCTTAAGGAACCCACAATCTATGGAGGAGGGATGGGAAGAAATATTGGTGTTGTAGGGGAGGAGCTTCCCTGATGACTTTCTTTCACCAATGATTTGAAGCAGGAGAATGAGGATTCAAATGAGACCTACTGAGCAGCTGAAGTTAAAGTAATACTTCACATTCTATTACCTTACCATTTAGGCTAGCTGGGGTATTTGGTTCAGTCTGTGACTTCAACTTTTACTTGTGAGAGCAGCCCCTGACGTTAATATGGAGCTCTGTGCTACTTAAAAATGTTCTTAATTCAATTTTAATTTCTGTTGGGTAAATGTGTTTGCCCTATTTGACAAGTTCAGAAACAAGGTTTTCTAGAATCACGCAGCTGCTCACCTAGGATTCAGAAGTCTGGCTCCAAATAGAAGACCAATACTTCAGAAGAACCTAGGCAGGTTATTCTGTTTGAAAAGCCTGTATTATCCATTCTGGTCTTCAGTATTCCTGCACTGGACCCAGTCTATGCACTTTTTGAGCATAACCTGGCTCCACATCCTCCCAGTTCCTAACACCATGGAATATTACACCTCCAAGAGGGTGAAAACAACACTCTGTCATGGACCCCCTTGTGCCATGGCAGGACCCAGGGAAGCTTGACTCCTTCCATCCCTTCTAGATGCAGATGAAAACCCACACCATGGTGTCTGGGATCTGCCTATGTGGCCAGGTAACTCTACTCAGAAATTCAGGGAAATTAAACCTTGCCACACATTTTGACCAACAAAAGACAAGAGATGGGATGGGCCCAGCATGTGGATGGTAGCAGTCACTTTGATCTGCCAGGAAATGTCCAGGAGATGTGATTGAGTAACTGGCAATGTTTTATTTCAAAGATGCAGCCAGCTAGGATAACACATAACCTTGTGTTTACCACCCATCTTCCTTCTGTGACTCAACCTACAGTGCAGAAGACTTGGGTTCAGTCCCTGGGTTGGGAAAATCTCCTGCAGAAGGAAATGATAACCCACTCCGGTATTCTTTCCTGGAGAATCGCATCGACAGAGGAGACCAACTGGCTACAGTCCATGGAGTCGCAAAGAGTCAGACAAACTGAAGTGACAGCAGCAGCAGCATCTACAGTTAGTGCTCAGACCCTTGGTAATAGGCTTAAGAAGAATCTCCAGTTCAGTTCCTAGTTCTAAGTGTCTTGTGTGACATACTTTATGACTCAATATAAATGTTTTTTCAAAACTTATATAAGATATGACCTGGCAGAATGTGATAATCTTACCTAAAATGTATTAATTATAGTCATGATAAAACAGTCTTAGTCACACACATAAACACATAAGTATGTCCACACACCAGTTTATAATTATAAAAAATGGAATCTATTAAAAACCAAAAATTTTTTGAGACTTATTCTGATTTAAAAAGAGACTATACACTTGAGAAACCTATATGCAGGTCAGGAAGCAACAGTTAGAACTGGACATGGAACAACAGATGGGTTCAAAATAGGAAACAGAGTACGTTAAGGCTGTATATTGTCATCCTGCTTATTTAACTTCTATGCAGTGTATACCATGAGAAACACTGGGCTGGAAGAAGCACAACCTGGAATCAAGATTGCTGGGAGAAATATCCATAACCTCAGATATGCAGATGACACCACCTTTATGGCAGAAAGTGAAGAGGAATTAAAAAGCCTCTTGATGAAAGTGAAAGAGGAGAGTGAAAAAGTTGGCTTAAAGCTCCACATTCAGAAAAAGAAGATCATGGCATCTGGTCCCATCACTTCATGGCAAATAGATGGGGAAACAGTGGAAATAGTGTCAGACTTTAATTTTGGGGGTTCCAAAATCACTGCAGATGGTGACTGCAGATATAAAATTAAAAGACCCTTACTCCTTGAAAGGAAAGTTATGACCAACCTAGATAGCATATTGAAAAGCAGAGACATTGCTTTGTCAACAAAGGTCCATCTAGTCAAGGCTATGGTTTTTCCAGTAGTCATGTATGGATGTGAGAGTTGGACTGTGAAGAAGGCTGAGCACCGAAGAACTGATGTTTTTGAACTGTGGTATTGGAGAAGACTCTTGAGAGCCCCTTGGACTGCAATGAAATCCAACCACTCCATTCTAAAGGAGTTCAGCCCTAGGTGTTCTTTGGAAGGAATGATGCTAAAGCTAAAACTCCAGTACTTTGGCCACCTCATGCGAAGATGTGACTCATTGGAAAAGACTGATGCTGGGAGGAATTGGGGGCAGGAGGAAAAGGGGACAACAGAGGATGAGATGGCTGGATGGCATCACCGACTAGATGGACATGAGTGTGAGTGAACTCTGGGAATTGGTGATGGACAGGGAGGCCTGGCATGCTGCAATTCATGGGGTCACAAAGAGTCGAACACGATTGAGAGACTGAACTGAACTGAACTGAACTGATACAGACATAGAAAATGAATGAACTGTATCACATAGTCTTCAACTAGATCCTTGATTTAATCTTGTCTGTTAAAGACAGACAGGAACAATTTGTGAAGGTTGACTGTGTGTGTGTGTGTGTGTGTGTGTGTGTGTGTGTGTGTGTGTGTGCTCAACCTCTCAATCATGTCCATCTCTTTATGATCCCAAGGACTCTAGCTCCCCATGCTCTTCTGTTTATGGAATTTTCCAGGCAAGAAATTATGTTGATAATATCTGTACTATGATTAGGTAGGAGTATGGCCTGTCTTTGGTAGATATGAGCTCAAATACTTAGATTGAAGGGTTATAATGACTACAATATAGTCTCAAAAGTTCAGCAAATGATAAGAATTATAAGATTATGTCAAAATATTAATATACGGTGAACCTAGGTAAAATATATTCAAGAGATGATTAAACTGCTTTCAAAAATGTTTACAACAGATTTTTCCAAAATAAAATATTTTTAAAGACATCTCAAAGACACCTAGTTTAACAATTGTTGTGCATTGTTTTACTAAAAAATGGTTTCAATACTTTTGGAGATGACCTACAGAAAATTTTAGCCTTTCATTTTTTTAACATGTGCAATTTAAGGGCTTTTCTGTAAACAATGCCCTGCATCTTGTTATCATCTGGAATCATTGAGCTTCTATAATATCTAATTACTATATCACACTGACTGTAGTCTTTCGAGCACAAGCTCTCTTACTCTTTGCTTCCCATAATAACCCATTTTCTGACTGTATCCTATTTTTCTTATTTTCCTTTAACCTGCCTTACTAATGCTTTATTCTGGGAAAGATTGAGGGCAAGACGAGAAGGAGTGACAGAGTATGAGATGGTAGGATGGCATCACCAGCTCAATGGATATGATTTTGACCAAATTCTGGGAGACAGTGAAGGACAGGGAAGCCTGATGTGCTGCAGTTCATAGGTTTGCAAAGGGTAGGATACAACTTAGCAACTGACTGATCAATAAGCTTACTAATTGTTTTACTTATAGTGTCTAACTCCCTTCCTTTCTTTGTTTTAAGTCCAGCAGCCCCTTTTTCCTTAATATATATCTTTATTCAGTATAGAATTATTAGTCCATAGTTTTAAATTCTCATTTACAAGAAATATCAATCTCTCAGCCCACTTGCATTCTTATTGTCCTCCCTGCAATTGGACCAACATAAATATTTGGACCCATATAAATATTTGCCTTATTCTATTCTTTAGTTTGGTAACTAAAAGCAAACAAACAAGTCTAACCATATTCTTCTTCCCTCGGGGAGCTTTTGACTACTTTATTTACCACAGGAAAAATGAAGTAATTCCTTTAGGACTTTCTAAGCAACTTAACCTTTATCTTTGTCTCCACTTCTTCTTTATGTAGTGTAACTGTTTTTACATTCTATCTAAATTTATTCCCTTACATGATTCTCTAGATTCCATAATACTGTGACTCTTTAGAGACAAACTCCACTCTCATCCTTCTTTCTACTGTTACTTAACTTTTTCCACTTTTATCTGCCTCACACCATTACACCACTGAAACTGTGCTAAAAATTCATTAAAGACTACTTTGTCGCTTAAAATATGTTTTACACCATATACCTGCAGCATTGGACAATTTCCACATTTTGGGCTCCTTGAGAATAGACTCTGAGATGTAGATTTACATGCAGAATGTTCTTGGGGATATCCTGGGGAAAATAAGCAGGATTAGGGGGGAAAGAAAAGTTGAGCTGTCATTAGAGGTTTAAGCCAGCCCAATGGGGAGTCCTGAAATTGACATGGTTTTTCAGACTTGCCCTGAATTAGGACATGAAGCCTAGAGTTTTACACTGATCAGTCAGTGTGTGCAGATGTATGGAAGGATATGTGAACTTGGTCGAGACAGTGCTGTTCAATTAGGGAATCCTTATAAAGGGCTCAGGCACAAGATTGCCTGTCCATAGCGCTTCTAGCTGCTAGAGAAAAAGTTCTTAACTTTTGAAGCCAATTTGGATCGTGCTTCAGAGTATCCAATGCAGCCAATCCCACTTTCTTAAGAAATTTCTCTTTCCATACCTTCTACAAGAAAAAGACTTGTCAATAGTCAATATAAGTTAATGATTGAAGTGCATATTTCTTTCTAAATTATGGTTTTCTCCAAAGCCACTCCCTGGTGGCGCAGATGGTAAAACGTCTGCCTACAATGCGGGAAACCCGGGTTCAGTCACTGGGTTAGAAAGATCTAAGGTCTATAGAAGGGAATGGCAACCCATTCAAGCATTCTTGTACGGAAAATCCCATGGTCAGAGGAACCTGATAGGCTTCAGTCTATGCGGTTGCAAAGAGTCAGACGTGACTGAGAGACTTCACTTTCACATTTCTCCAAATACATGCCAAGACATAGACTTGGAAACAACCTAAATGTCCATGAAGAAGAGATGAGTGGATAAATAAGATGTGATACGTGTGTATGTGTGTGTGTGTGTGTGTGTGTGTGTGTGTATATGTGTGTGTATAGGGTAGAGAATCTGCCTGCAATGCAGGAGACCTGGTTTCAATCCCAGGGTTGGGAAGTACCCCTGGGAAAGGGAATGGCTACCTACTCTAGTATTCTTGCCTGGAGAATTCCATGGTCAGAGGAACCTGGTGGGTACATTCCATGGGCTTGCAAAGAGTCAGACACAATTGAGTGAATTAACACTCAACTCATATATACACATATAAAAGTAGAATACTACTAAATCATAAAAAAGAATGAAATAATGTCATGCACAACAACATGGATGCACCTAGAGATTATCATACTAAGTATTCAGGCAGAGAAATGCAAATAGCATGATATCACTTATATATGGAATTGAAAAAAAACGAAGCATGGTGTGTGTGTGGGGGGGCAGCGATAAATTAGGAATTTGGGAGTTTTATATATATATATATATATATATATATATATACACAAGGACAT
>SJYC01135022.1:0-27534 GCA_006408675.1 Madoqua kirkii
CAGAAATAGATGTTTTTCTAGAACTCTGTTGCTATTTTGATGATCCAGCAGATGTTGTCAATTTGATATCTGATTCCTGTGACTTTTCTAAAACCAGCTTGAACATCTGGAAGTTCACGGTTTCATGTGTTGCTGAAACATGGCTTGGAGAATTTTAAGCATCACTTTCCTAGCATGTGAGATGAGTGCAACTGTGTGGTAGTTTGAGCATTCTTTGGCATTGCCTTTCTTTGGGATTGGATGGAAAACTGACCTTTTCCAGTCCTGTGGCCACTGCTGAGTTTTCCAAATTTGCTTGCATATTGAGTGCAGCACTTTCACAGAATCATCTTTCAGGATTTAAAATAGCTCAACTGGAATGCTATCACCTCTACTACTGCTGTCACTTCAGTCTTGTCCGACTCTGTGTAATCCCGTAGACCACAGCCCACCAGACTCCCCTGTCCCTGGGATTCTCCAGGAAAGAACACTGGAGTGGGTTACCATTTCCTAGCTTTGTTCATAGTACTGCTTCCTAAGAACCACTTGACCTCACATTCCAGGATGTCTGGTTCTAGGTGAGTGATCACAACACTGTGATTTTCAGGATCATGAAGATCTTTTTTGTACAATTCTGTGTATTTTTGCCACATCTTCTTAATATCTTCTGCTTCCATTAAATCCCTACAAATTGTGTCCTTTATTGAGCCCATCTTTGCATGAAATGTTCCCTTGGTATCTCTAATATTCTTTAAGAGATCACTAGTCTTTCCCATTCTATTGTTTTCTTCTATTTCTTTTCATTGATCACTGAGGAAGGCTTTCTTATGTCTTCTTGCTATTCTTTGGAATTCTGCATTCAGATGCTTATATCTTTCCTTTTCCACTTTGCTTTTTGCTTCTTTTACACTAGTCTTTCCCATTCTATTGTTTTCTTCTATTTCTTTTCATTGATCACTGAGGAAGGCTTTCTTATGTCTTCTTGCTATTCTTTGGAATTCTGCATTCAGATGCTTATATCTTTCCTTTTCCACTTTGCTTTTTGCTTCTTTTCTCAGCTATTTGTAAGCTCTCCTTAGATAGTCATTTTGCTTTTTGGCATTTCTTTTTCTTGAGGATGGGTCTTTTCTCCTGTCTCCTGTATAATGAATGTCATGAACCTCTGTCCATAGTTCATCAGGCACTCTATCAGATCTAGTCTCTTAAATCTATTTCTCACTTCCAAAGATACAATCCCTTTGTCTGATCATATTTTTATCTCTACTTAATGAAAATTGTGCTTCCCTGGTGGCTCAGATGGTAAAGAATCTGCCTACAGTGCAAGAAACCTGGGTTTCATCCGTGGGTCTGGAAGATACACTGGAGAAGGGAATGGCAACCCACTCCAGTAGTCTTGCTTGGAAAATTCAGTTGATTTAAGAACCTGGGTTATAGTCTATAGGGCCACAAACAGTTGGATGCAATTGGGTGACTAATACATCTGGAGAAAGAAATGGCAACTCACTTCAGTAATCTGCTTGGAAAATTCCATGGACAGAAGAGCCTGGTGGGCTATAGTCCATGGAGGGCTATAGTCCATGGGATTGCAAAGAGTCATACATGACTGAATGACTGAGCAAAGCAAGAGAATCAAAATGAATGAACATTAGCTCATGTTTTAAAGTTTGTCATTTGGATGGAGGCATATTAAACAGTTTTTGGCTTCAGAGTCTGCTCAACACATAAGACAGTGTGCACTGTGCTCAATTGCTCAGTCTTGTCCTACTCTTTGTGACCTCAGGGATTGTAGCCCACCAGGCTCCCCCATCCATGATGATTCTGTGGGCAAGAATACTGGAGAGGATAGTCATTCTCTTTTCCACGAGATTGTCCAAATCCAGGGATAGGACTCAAGTCTCCTACATTTCAAGCAGATTCTTTACTATCTGAGCCACCAGGAAAGACCAAGAATACTGGAGTAGATAACATATCCCTTCCCCAGGGGATCTTCCTGACCCAGGAATTGAACCAGGGTCTCCTGTATTGCAGAGGGATTCTTTACCAGCTAAGATACCAGGGAAACCCACATAAGGAAATGGTAGGTATTAATGCCACTACCCCATAGTATTCTTGAAGCTTCATGTTAAAAATATCTCCTTAGTTTATCTTTTTATATTTACTCCCTCAATGTAAACAGCTATCCATGCAACTGGAATCATTAGTTATCTCCCACATTCCTCTTTTATATTTCTTTCTCCTCATCTGGATATTAACATTAAAAGGCAATAATTCATTATTCTTTCAACAGATACTTTCAAGACTCCTACGGCATAAAAGTAACCTGATAAGACATCATGTGTATAAAGAAAATAGTACTGTTATTGTTCACAGAATAGCAATAGTTAAGAAATAGAATATATTCTCATAAAAATGATTTAAGTAATTTAAATTGAAAAGTTTAGTGTAGAAAGGTATGTGATAATGATATTAATATTACCCAGGGAGCATTAAAAATCCCAGTATTGGTCACTAATCAATTTTTAATATATATTTGCTGAATTGAATAGCATGTTTTACATTTTGTGTAGTGTCTTTTTATTATAAACGGTGATAGTCAAGAGAAAGATAAATGGACACTCTTGCATCTTAATAATGAAGACATTTGAAAGTACTACGCCAATGTTCACATGATTGATTAGAATAGTTCAAGGTACTTCTTTGTAGAGGTGAAAATAAAATAATAGGAAAAATTCCCTATTGCAATGGAAACATTTGTCATTAGCATTGTTAAATGATTATTCAGGCCTGTCTTCTTCATTTTAGTCTTTGGTAGAATTTTAATAATGTAGTTGCTAACATGCATTATATTGATAAGAGTCTATCAGTAGGTTGTACAGGTGATGGATTTATCCACTTTAATTTGAAATGCGAATTTTGGAAAAGAAAAATCTAACTAATTGAATAGATTGTCCAACTTGTAAGATTTTTTATTTCATTTTGAATTTATCACTTCTATCAAAAGGCATAAATTTACTTGATATAATTAAACAACTAGGCTATTTGCTGTTATTTGATAACCCTGGAATATTTTCAAGATGCAATGGATGAATTGATCTACCAAACACAATTACACCTGTTCATTGGGCTTATAAAAGAACGCTAAGAAATTCCAATAAGTAATTTCAAATGTTCTAATAAATGGAAACTAAATCTGAAAAGCTGTTGGATCTGAGACAGTAAAAGAAAGAACAAACAGTTTATTTTTTTCTTGCAGGTTTGTCCTTTGATAGTTTGCATTTATCTAGTGAAAATAACAAAGCACACATCAGTCTAGCATAAAAGAAAGTAGAATGTGGATTTCTTTCCCACATTGAAGAATCTTATTATTCAAAATAGGTGCAGAGTTTTCATATTTTGAGCAGTTTTGTTCTCTGTGCTTTCAAAATAGTGAAAACAGTGATGCAAGGCTACTTTAAAACAAGAAAGACTATGCTATGAAGTAAGAAGAGATGTCTCGAATTTCAGTGATGTAGTCAGGGCCGTCTAGTCCAAAGTATCCTCTAATAGCAATAAGACTTGAGTTATTTGCCTGGGTCATTACTGGGGTGAAGACAGCATTTAGGAATTCAGGAGCAAGTAAATAAGATATTTATGTGTTATGTTGTATTGTTTAGTAGGAAACGTATATATACATACATATATATATATATATATATATATATAAAATTTGGAATGCTTTCAGTTTCAAAATAAAACAAGTTGAAACAAAAATAACTGAGTCACTTAACTAATAGTTTTTTTTCTTTTCTTTTTTGCACTCAGTAAGAGTTTTGGGGAAAGGCAATCCACACTGAGGGCTGCTACTGAAGTTCAATCACACTTTTTGAAGCAGGGCTATTTTAATAGTTTTATTATACCATCTTTGTTGCATAGACCATCTCCTTGTGCTTGCCATTGTTATTGCTTAGAATAAACTAGAAGATGCTGTGATATTTACAAATGCCTGTTCGTAAAGGTTCAACACAATCAAAGCGTATTTTGGTTGTGCAAAGCCCATTGTCTATTCAAGTAAATCTTCATGGAGGCTTTGATTCATACAATGATGAAACAGTCTAAACTATGTGACTTCTTGGTTCAGCTATCTTGGCACAATGTTTTCATGGTCCCCAACTATGGAAACCAAATGAAGAAAGACACAAGAGAGTGGCACACAGGTTTTACATTGCCTCAGCCTGAAAGTGACACATGTCATTCTCATCCATATTTGATCACATGGGACAGTCAGTATAGTTTTGTGTGCATCTATGATCAACCTAGCACATTAAAAAGCAGAGACATCACTTTGCTGACAAAGATAAGTATAGCCAAAGCTATGGCTTTCACAGTAGTCATGTAAGGATGTGAGAGTTGTACCATAAAGAAGGCTGAGTGCTGAGGAATTGATGCTTTTGAATCGTGGTGTTGGAGAAGACTCTGAGAGTCCCTTAGACAACAAGGAGATCAAACCAGTAAATCCTAAAGGAAATCTACCCTGAATACTCATTGAAAGGACTGATACTAAAGCTGAAGCTCAAATACTTTGGCCACCTGATATGAAGAGCTAACTCATTAGAAAAGACTCTGGTGCTGGGAAATATTGAAGGCAAAAGAAGAATTTGAGATGGTTAGATAGACCACCAACTCAATGGATATGACCTTGAGCAAACTCCAGGAGATAGTAAAGAAAAGAGAAGCCTGGCATGCTGCAATCCATGGGGTCTCAAGAGTTGGTGAGACCAACTTAGTCATTGAACAACAACAAAATGACATAGGGGAAGCAGAACATTGGGAGCAATTCTAATATATATATTATCAGTGTATGGTTATAAGATGGCAGTTGTACCTTCAGGCACCATGCATGCTTTCCAAGGATAAAAAACATAGAGAGAGAAGGAGAACTAAGAATGAAGGAATTAAAATACTTTTAAGTAGTTATACTTACTTTTTATTTGGAGAAACACATTACTACTAAGACAGGCTTTACATAATGGAAAAGCTGAGTTGTGCTATTTTGCACAAATATTTTGTAAGAATATTTTGCCTCAGAGAATATTACAGAGTCTTGTCCAGATGGTAGTGAATGGCCTATTTGAATTGCAAGCACTAAAGATGAATCTTTGTTTATTATCTAGCTTTGGGGAGAAAGTGGTCCCTACCATACCATCACACTGAGGTACTTTGTATTAATGTTGACAACATCAGGCTCTTATATAATATAATTCACAAAGCTTGGAAGTGAATCTTCTTCCCATGTATCACCACAGGTCAAAGTTACAGAATCCACATAGATGTCAATAATGAGCTATGAGAGGTTAAGGGATCAAATAATTGTATAGGATTTAGTATTTGGAATAGAGCCAGAGAAACTGCCAACAATGAAACGTAGAAGGTCAATGCTGCAGAATGATGTAGAGACTGGCCTAAACAGCAGCCTAAAGAAAATCATGTGAATAATTGAGCTAAAAGACATGTAAAAGCCTCCACTGACTTTTAAGCTGGAACACTTTGTCTTTACTTTTAGAACCTATAGAATGGCGAGGCTCTGGTGGAACACTGTACTTCTGGCTAACTCCTGAGCGTACTACCAAACACCTATACAATATCAGATTGTGTACTGAGGGGGGATGAAAGTATTGATGTAAAGCCAAAAAAAAAGAGGAATTTACCAGAAAAAAAAGAATTTCCATTCCTTCCCAGCAATGTTTTAGAATGCCAAAGCAGAGAAAATAATTTTTCCCTGTAGTCACAAGTTTATATTGGGACTCTTTTTAACACTTCCTTAAACCCTGTGTCAGGAAGATCCCCTGGAGAAAGGAATGGCTATCTACTTCAATATTCTTGCCTAGAAAATTCTTTGGATATAGGAGCCTGGCAGTCTACAGTCCATGAAGTTGCAAAGAGTTGGACACAACTGAGCGAATAACACTTTCCCACTTTCACTTTTCAAACCCAAGGTCTTGGAACGATAATAATGTAAAATAGTAAATAGTTATCAGTTTACATCATGGACATCAGCCACCTCTGCTATGGAAGTTTTAAAAATTAGAACTCTTTTCTTTTTTTTTATAACACCTGAAAGTTTGCACCTTTCTATCACCTTCTTCTAGCTCTTCCCTCACTCCCACTTCTAGAAACCACAAATCTAATCTCTCTGTGAATTTGACTGTCAGTGGTTTTTAAAAATATAATTGACCTGTGATACTATGACAGCTTATGGTGCACAGTGCAGCACTTTGATATTTCTATACATTTCACACTGATCACCACAATAGCTCTAGTTGCCATCTGTCATCATACAAAGATATCGTACTATTCTTGAGCATTTTCTTTACTCTGTACATTACATCCTTGTGACATTTATTTTGTAACTGGAAGTTTGTACCTCTTAATCTCTCTCACCTATTTCACTTATTCCCCTATCCGTATGCTCTGGAAACTACCTGTTTATTCTATTTCTATGATTCTTCCTGTTTTGTATTAAGAATGTAATGTAAAACATAATTAATGTGATTAACAGTTCTCTATGTTACATACAAAAGCTTTTAAGAGAGTAAGTCCTAAGTATTCTCATCATAGGGAAAATAGTTCTTTATCTTGTATTTTAAGGTATTTTCAATGATGCACGTTACTAAATTATTGTAGTAATCATCTCATGATGCATATAAGTCAATTGTTTTGCTGTACACCTCAAACATATATAGTACTATGTCAATTATATCTCAATAAAACTAAAAGAAAATTAAATTAATAAAAAGTAAAAGTTAGGGATTTTCAAATAGAGATATACCATACCATACCATGAGGATGGATCATAGGAAAAGCAAGAGAGTTCCATTAAATAATCTCCTTCTGTTTCATTGACTATGCTAAAGTCTTTGACTGTGTGGATCACAACAAACTGTGAAAAATTCTTAAAGAAATGGGAATGCCAAATCACCTTACCTGCCTCCTGAGAAATTTGTATGCAGGTCAAGAAGCAACAGCTAGAACCAGACATGGAACAATGAACTGGTTCAAAATTGGGCAAGGAGTACACTAACACTGTATATCATCACCCTGCTTATTTAACTTATATGCAAAGCACATCATGTGAAATGCCAGACTGGATGAAGCACAAACTGGGATCAATATTACTGGGAGAAATATCAATAACTTCAGATATGCAAATTACACCACCCTTTTGGCAGAAAGTGAAGAAGATCTAAAGAGCCTCTAGAAAGTGAAACAGGAGAGTGAGAAAGTTGGCTTAAAACTCAACATTTAGAAAGCTAACAACATGGCATCTGGTCCCATCATTTCATACAAATAGATGGGTAAACAATGGAAACAGTGACAGAATTTATTTTCTTGGACTCCAAAATTACTACAGACAGTGATGGCAGCCATTTAATTAAAAGGTATTTGCTTCTTGGAAGAAAAGGTATGACAAACCTTGAAAGTATATTTAAAAACAGAGACATTACTTTGTCAACAAAGATCCATGTAGTCAAAGCTATTGTTTTTTCCAGTAGTCATGTATGTATGTAAGAGTTGGACCATGGAGAAGGCTAAGTGCTAAGAAACTGATGCTTTTGAACTGTGGTGTTGCGGAAGGTTGTTGAGAATCCCTTGGACAACAAGGAGGTCAAACCAGTCAATCTTCATGGAAATCAGTCCTGAATATTCATTGGAAGGACTGATGCTGAAGCTTAAGCTACAATTTGGCCACCTGATGTGAGTACTGACTCACTGGAAAAGATCCTGTTTCTGGGAAAGATTGAAGGCAGGAGAAGGGGATGACAGAGGACAAGATGGTTGGATGGCATCACTACCTTGATGGACATAAGTTTGAACAAGCTCTGGGAGTTGATGATGGACAGAAAGCCTGGTGTGCTGCAGTCCATGGGATCAAAAAGAGTTGGACATGACTGGGTGACTGAACTAAACTGAATTATACTGAATGGGCTTCCCATCTGGTGCTAGTGGTGAAGAATTCGTTTGTCAGTGCAGGAATCACAAGAGGCGTGGTTTGATCCCTGAGTCGGGAAGATTCCCTGGAATAGGAAATGGCAACCCACTCCAGTATTCTTGCTTGGGAAATCCCACATATAGAGGAGCCTGATGGGTTACAGTCTATGAGGACACAAAGAGTCAGACATGACTTAACACAAGCGTACTGAACGTTATTCTGCTCAGCTGCCAAGACTTCACCGTCTTATGCATGCTTCATCCTATTCCCTTGTGTATTAGTAACTGTCCATTAGCAGTAAAGTGATTACTGGAGCAGGACAAGGTAGTATAATTTGTTTAAGTAAATGGTTTGAGTTTTCAAACCATGTTCCTCATAGATCAGTGAGTCTCTGAGTCTACCAGAATGTGTACAAGAGAGCTGACCCATAGAGTTCCAGACATGTCCATTTGAATTTAGATAAAGATGCCTCAGGTTCTTTCTTTTATATCCCAGATTTTTGTTGAGAATTTTAAAGCTTCTGTTATAAAAATATTTTTTCTCGTTGTTGTTCAGTCCCTTAGTCATGTCTGACTCTGCAAACCCATGGACTGTAGCACATCATGATACCTCCCTGTCCTTCACTGTCTGGAGTTTGCTCAAACTCATGTCCATTGGGTCAGTCAATTCAGCCTTCTGCCCTTTTCTTCTCATTCTATTTCTAAATGAAATTATCTTTCCATCATTGTGTCACTAGTTTCTCAACCATACTGATAGAATTTTGGGGGGAGTGCTCAATCCCATCTGAAATGTATAGCTTGTCTTTGCCTTTTTAGAGTAAGATATCGTGTACATAATAAAGATAGTCATCAGAAAGATGGAGTCAAAAAACATAAAATGTTGCATGGGCATGTATGTGAATACAAAACTTAGCTGGACAGAATTGTAATTTAAAATAAATACTGTTAAACAATGTATTGTGATTTATAACTTTCCAATGAACATTGAAGCTTTTGAAAATGTTTTAAAGATTGCTGAGGAAGCTAGATTCCACTTGAAGTTAAATCTCCAGCTTCCTTCTTATTTCTTGCTGGTTTCTTGTCACCCTGTTATTTCTTCTCTTAGCCTCTCTTTCTTGTCTTTTAAAATTGCTCACATTGATTTTCATTCTTTAAGTTGCTAGCTGTCAAGGGACTCTTTCTACTGTAAAGATAAAAATCTCTCTACATTTGGAAGGATGTGCACTGATAATTATGGTAAATAAAGAAATAAGGCAAGGTGCTCAAGATACTATCAATATGTAACAAACAACAGCAAGCGAAAAAGGGGTAAAGCTATTATTTTATGACATTTACAAAATCTATGGCTCAGAAGCTGGGCAAGCAGAGTATAAAAATCTTGCTTCTGTTTCAGTGTCTGAGGTCTTCTCTGGGATAATTCAAAGGCCAGTTGATGACTCAGGCTTTATTGGAATCATCTGGAGATATTTTCCCTTATTTGAATGGCAGTTGATGCTAGATGCCACCTGAGGTCTCAGCTGAGTTGCTGGCCAGACTTCTGTGTTTGGCCTCTCAATGTTGCCATGTTGGTAATGAACATTTCTCCCATAGACTATTTGGGTTTCTTTAATAAGGTGGTAGCTGCTTTTCAGGGGCTTCCCTAGTGTCTCAGTGGTGAAGACTCTGCCTTTGATGTAGGAGACCTGGGTTCAATCCCTGATTGAGTTGGGAAGATCCCCTGGTAGACGCATGGCAACCCAGTCTAGTGTTCTTGCCTGGAAAAGTCCATGGACAGATAAGCCTGGTGGGCTATAATCCATAGGTTTGCACAGAGTGAAGTGAAGTCCATAGGATCACACATGACTGAAGTGACTAGGTAGCAGTAGCTGCTTTTCAAGAGCAAGCTTTCCAAAGCAAATGGCAAAAGTTTGTGACATATTTATAATGTAGGCTCCAAATTCATATAGCCACACTTCTTCTATATGTGAGTCAAAAATCCTTCAAGTACATGAATGATCATGTTGGGAAAATTCAGTCTGCCACAATCCATACTCTAGCAAAACTTTATATTTCTTCTGTATACAAACTATATTTGTCTCTACATCTGTATTCTCAAGTTTCATGCCATTATGGCATCTGTTAAACCCTACAGTCCAGTTATCTAAGTCAGATTCAAGTTCCTCTCAATCTGAAGATATAATGAAACAAATTATCTTCTCCATAAATGCAACATACAGTGGTGGAAAAGGACTATGGTAATTGTTATGGATAATCACTAGAAATTACCCATAGGTAATTGAGAGAAAGGACCCTGATGCTGGGAAAGATTAAGGACAGGAGAAAAGGGGGGCAACAGAGGATAAGAAGGTTGGATGGCATCACTGATTCAATGGACATTAGTTTGAGCCAACTCTGGGAGACAGTGAAGGACAAGGAGGCCCAAAATGCTGCAGTCAGTGGGGTTGCAAAGAGTCAGAACGACTGAACAATGAACAATGAATTATTATGGACATTGTCACTCAAAAATGTGAAAAATAAGTGAAAGAAATTATTGTTTTATAGCAATTGAAAATCCAGACAGTCCCTGTTGCCACTGACTCCATGGGATCTCAGTTGAATTCCTGAGACATTGTTCCCCAGGTCTATGAGCTCCACCTTCCAGTATTTAACTTGAAAGGCAATCCAATCTTCCTTTTCCACATCAAGCAACTTAGATAGAGTGCCTGATGAACTATGGAATGAGGTTCGTGACGTTGTATGGGAGACAGGGATCAAGGCCATCCTCATGGAAAAGAAATGCAAAAAAGCAAAATGGTTGTCTGGGGAGGCCTTACAAATAGCTGTAAAAAGAAGAAGGTGAAAAGCAAAAAAGAAAAGGAAAGATATAAGCATCTGAATGCAGAGTTCCAAAGAATAGCAAGAAGAGATAAGAAAGCCTTCTTCAGTGATCAATGCAAACAAATAGAGGAAAATAATAGAATGGGAAAGACTAGAGATCTCTTCAAAAAAATTAGAGATATCAAAGGAACATTTCATGAAAAGATGGGCTCGATAAAGGACAGAAATGGTCTGGATCTAACAGAAGCAGAAGATATTAAGAAGAGGTGGCAAGAATACACAGAAGAACTATACAAAAAAGATCTTCAAGACCCAGATAATAATGATGATGTGATCACTCATCTAGAGCCAGACATCTTGGAATGTGAAATCAAGTGGGCCTTAGAAAGCATCGCTACGAACAAAGCTAGTGGAGGTGATGGAATTGCAGTAGAGTTATTTCAAACCCTAAAAGATGATGCTGTGAAAGTGCTGCATTCAATATGCAAGCAAAATTTGAAAACTCAGCAGTGACCACAGGACTGGAAAAGGTCAGTTTTCATTCCATTCCCCAAAAAAGGCAATGCCAAAGAATGCTCAAACTACCGCACAATTGCACTCATCTTACATGCTAGTAATGTTCAAAAATCTCCAAGCCAGGCTTCAGCAATACATGAACCGTGAACTTCCCGATGTTCAAACTGGTTTTAGAAAAGGCAGAGGAACCAGAGATCAAATTGCCAGCTTCCACTGGATCATGGAAAAAGCAAGAGAGTTCCAGAAAAACATCTATTTCTGCTTTATTGACTATGCCAAAGCCTTTGAGTGTGTAGATCACAATAAACTGTGGAAAATTCTGAAAGAGATGGGAATACCAGACCACCTGACCTGCCTCCTGAGAAATCTGTATGCAGGTTAGGAAGCAGCAGTTAGAACTGGACATGGAACAATGGACTGGTTCCAAATAGGAAAGGGAATGCGTCAAGGCTGTATATTGTCACCCTGCTTATTTAACTTCTATGTAGAGTACATCATGAGAAATGCTGGACTGGAAGAAATACAAGCTGGAATCAAGATTGCCAGGAGAAATATCAATAACCTCAGATATGCAGATGACACCACCCTTATGGCAGAAAGTGAAGAGCAGCTAAAAAGCCTCTTGATGAAAGTGAAAGAAGAGAGTGAAAAAGTTGGCTTACAGCTCAACATTCCAAAAACAAAGATCATGGCATCTGGTCCCATCATTTCATGGCAAATCGATGGGGAAACAGTGGAAACAGTGTCAGACTTTATTTTTTGGGGCTCCAAGATCACTGCAGATGGTGACTGCAGTCATGAAATTAAAAGATTCTTACTCCTTGGAAGAAAAGTTATAACCACCGTAGATAGCATATTCAAAAGCAGATACATTACTTTGCTGACTAAGGTCCATCTAGTCAAGGCTATGGTTTTTCCTGTTGTCATGTATGGATGTGAGAGTTGGACTGTGAAGAAGGCTGAGCACTGAAGAATTGATGCTTTTGAACTGTAGTGTTGGAGAAGACTCTTGAGCATCCCTTGGACCGTAAGGAGATCCAGCCAGTCCATTCTGAAGGAGATCAACCCTGGAATTTCTTTGGAAGGAATGATGCTAAAGCTGAAACTTCAGTACTTTGGCCACCTCATGTGAAGTGTTGACTCATTGGAAAAGACTGATGCTGGGAGGGATTGGGGGCAGGAGGAGAAGGGAACTACCGAGGATGATTATGGCTGGATGGCATCACTGACTCGATGGATGTGAGTCTGAGTGAACTCTGGGAGATGGTGATGGACAGGGAGGCCTGGCGTGCTTTGATTCATGGGGTCGCAAAGAGTCTGACATGACTGAGCGACTGAACTGAGCTGAACTGAACTGCTATAGCTGAGTAGTTTCCACTCTGCTTCCTACTTACATAAGCTTAGGATCACACAGTATGTTTGCATTTTGTACAATTCCTAACCTTTTAATTCCACTTGATATAATTTTATAAAATACATATTTTAATATAATTTATAATCCACTTCATTACACTATTGCCACACCCACAGATATCTTCAAGACAAGCCCTTCTCTTTCTGGGACTCTGTGAGACTGCCTTGTGCTCATGTGTGCCCAGCCATGTCTGACCCTTTGTGGCCCCATGGTCTGTAGCCCACCAGACTCCTCTGCCCCTGAAATTTTCTGGGCAAAAATACTGAAGTAGGGTGCCATTTCCTTTTGTAAGGAATCTTCCCAATATAGGGCTCAAATCCAAGTCTCAGGTCTCCTGCATAGTCAGGCAGATTCTTTACCAATAGCATTATCTGGGAAGTCTGGAGCTGCCTTGGAACAATATCATTAAAAGTCTTAGAAATTCTATTATTTCATCAACAAATTCTGTAAGGCACAACCTTCATCTCCTTACAGGGCATTTTGTCTATTTGAATAGTCCTATGAGGTAACTCCATAGGATAATTCTGAGGTTGTAAAACACAGAATCAAACATTCCACACCATGAATATGCCTTTCATTGGAAGCTCTTTCTTAATGTTATATGTTATATCAGGAGAGTATAGGAATGAGAAATAACTACTTTTCAAGTCCAGGAGGTCTTGATTTAGATATTTAGCAGAATATCCAATGGAGTGTTCTGTATTCTTTTATTATTGGCAGTACAGGTGGAAAAAAGAAACCAGATGATACTTTCAGTATTCTGGTGTAAAAACTTTTTAACCTAATCCTATAGTCTGAAGGACACATTTTTAATTTTTTCACATTATTACAGGAAAAAATATTGACAAAATTCTCATGACTATATAAAAATGTCTTTCTTATTATAGCTTCAAGAATCATTTCCCTTAGTTTTCTTAAGTCCTCATTAACACACTTCTCTAGGACAAACAAAGTCTGCTAAGCCCTTCTGTCTTCCCCCCAGGTTGTCTTAAAGATAACTATACATGTTTTGGCTTTTTTTTTCACAACAATGTCTTTCTTCCAGATAACAAAATTTCATGGTTATTTACTGTTGGGTAATAACAACAACAGCAACAAAAAATCCCCAAACTAGGTATCTTAAAATAACAATAGTAATTATTTACAAATCATAATTTTGACCAAGATTCTACAAAAATAACTTTTGCTATTTAACTAGGGAGTGGGAGGTCCACTTTTATGATTGTTGCTTCACTTGACAAGCATGTTAATGCTGGTTATCAGCTATAAACTTAATCAAGGCTGTTTATGACATCCCTAGTTTCTCTTTGTGAGCCTCTCCATAGTCTGCTTTAGCTTTTTGATGCATGGCGGCCGGGTTCCAAGAGTGAACATTCCAAAACAACAAAGTAAAAATGTCTGGTACTTACATCCTCTGGTTTCACAGATCACATATCTCACTTCTGCTATTCAAAATATATAATATTCAAATGGAGTATGCCTTCAACATGACAAGTAAGGTGAATATATTTGTAAGTGTATGAGTGTTTAATTTTAAAACTACCTGCAAGTGTATTTGCTGAAAGAAAAGTAAGTTCCCGAAACAATCACATAAAACAAAACATGTAAACTAACAACAAATTTATTTCACCCATATGTGTGTTAATAACTCAGTTGCTTCCAACTCTGTGATCCCATGGAGTGTAGCTCACCAGGCTCCTCTGTCCATGGAATTCTCCAGGCAAAAATACTGGAGTGGGTTGACATTTCCTCCTTCAGTGGATCTTCCCAACCCAGGAACCAAATCTGGGCCTCCTACATCAGGGGCAGATTCTTTACTGTCTGAGCCACCTGGGAAAATATGAAGCCTATTCACCTATACTAAAACCTAAAACCTTGTCAAAGTAGTTATGACATCTACCATCATGTTCTTTAGAATTTAAGATGACTATTCATCTCACATCTCAACCTTAACAGCTTCATAATACTGTATTATCTGAATATGCTGTATGTAACAGAACCAGGGGATTGCTTATAGGTTTTGGTGCTTTCCTGATAGCTCAGTGTGTCTGCCTTCTGATACTCTCTTGCAAAACCTACCATCTTACTTGGGTTTTTTCTAGCTTGGACGGGAGGTATCTCTTCACGACTGGTCCAGCAAAGCCCAACCGCTGGCTCCTTATCTTGGACGAAGGATATCTCCTTACTGCTGCCCCTTCTGATCTTGCACGTGGAATAGATCCTCTAGGCCTTCCAGTCATAACTCTTCTTCCAAGGAGTAAGCGTCTTTTAATTTCATGGCTGCAGTTACCATCTGCAGTAATTTTGGAGCCCCCCAAAATAAAGTATGACATTGTTTCCACAGTTTCCCCATCTATTTCCCATGAAATAATGGGACCAGGTGCCATGATCTTCATTTTCTGAATGTTGAGCTTTAAGTCAACTTTTTCACTCTCCTCTTTCACGTTCATCAAAAGGCTTTTTAGTTCCTCTTCACTTTCTGCCATAAGAGTGCTGTCATCTGCATATCTGAGGTTATTGATATTTCTCCCAGAAATCTTGATTCCGGCTTGTGCTTCTTCCAGCCCAGCGTTTCTCATGATGTACTCTACATAGAAGTTAAATAAGCAGGGTGACAACACACAGCCTTGACATACTCCTTTTCCTATCTGGAACCAGTCTGTTCCATGTCCAGTTCTAACTATTGCTTCCTGACCTGCATATAGGTTTCTCAAGAGGCAGGTCAGGCAGTCTGGTACTCTCATCTCTCTCAGAAATTTCCACAGCTTATTGTGATCCACACAGTCAAAGGCTTTGGTATAGTCAATAAAGCAGAATTCAATATTCAATACTTTAGCCACCTTATGCAAAGAATTGACTCATTGGAAAAGACTCTGATGCTGGGAGGGACTGGGGGCAGGAGGAGAAGAGGCTGACAGAGGATGAGATGGCTGGATGGCATCACCAACTTGATGGACATGAGTGTGGGTGAACTCCGGGAGTTGGTGATGGACAGTGAGGCCTGGCGTGCTGCAATTCATGGGGCTGCAAAGAGTCAGACATGACTGAGAGACTGAACTGAACTGAACTGAGAGCCTCTGGCACCCGTGCAGCCACAGCTCCTTGAATATGGTGTTGTTCCTCTTGGCTGCCGCCCCTGGCCTCAGACAGGGAATGCTCCTCTCGGCTGCTCTTGCACTGTTGCAGCCTGGCACTTTCGGCTGCTGCCCCTGACCTCGGACGTGGGGTAGTTTCTCTCAGGCAATGCCCCTTGGACATGGGGTCCTCCTGGCTTCTGCCCCTGACTTTGGACCTGGGGTAGCTTCTCTCAGCCATGCTCTGCGTGCTGTACAGCTTCCCATGCTCTGAAAACATAATCACATAAAACTAGTCAAACTAGTCACACTAGGACCACAGCCTTGTCTAACTCAGTGAAACTAAGTCATGCCATGTGGGCTTATCCAAGACACGTGGGCATGGTGGAGAGATCTGACACAATATGGTCCACTGGAGAAGGGCATGGCAAACCACTTCAATATTCTTGTCTTGAGAGCCGCATGAGCAGTATGAAAAGGCAAAATGATAGGATACTGAAAGAGGAACTTCCCAGGTCAATAAGTGCCCAATATGCTACTGGAGATCAGTGGAGAAATAACTCCAGAAAGAATGAAGGGATGCAGCCAAAGCAAAAACAATACCCAGCTGTGGATGTGACTGGTGATTGAAGCAACGTCTGATGCTGTCAAGAGCAATATTGCATAGGAACCTGGAATGTTAGGTCCATGAACAAGGCAAATTGGAAGTGGTCAAACAGGAGATGGCAAGAGTGAATGTTGACATTCTAGAAATCAGTGAACTAAAATGGACTGGAATGGGTGAATTTAATTCAGATGACCATTGTGTCTACTACTGTGGGCAGGAATCCCTTACAAGAAATGGAGTAGCCATCAAGGTCAACAAAAGAGTCTGAAATGCAGAACTTGGATGCAGTCTCAAGAACGACACAATGATCTGTGTTCGTTTCCAAGGCAAACCAATATCACAGTAATCCAAGTATATGCCCCAAACAGTAACATTGAATAAGCTGAAGTTGAATGGTTCAATGAATATCTACAAGATCTTTTAGAGCTAACACCCAAGAAAGATGTCTTTTTCATTATAGGTGTCTGGAATGCTAAAGTAAGAAGTCAAGAAATACCTGGAGTAACAGGCAAATTTGGCCTTGAAATGCGGAATGAAGCAGGGCAAAGACTAATAGAGTTTTGCCAAGAAAATGCACTGGTCATAGCAAACACCCTCTTCCAACAACACAAGATAAGACTACACATGGACATCACCATATGCTCAATACTGAAATCAGATGGATTATATTCTATGCAGCCAAAGATGAGAAGCTCTATACAGTCAACAAAAACAAGACCAGGACTGACTGTGGCTCAGATCATGAACTCCTTATTGCCAAATTAAGACTTCAATGGAGGAAAGTAGGGAAAACCACTAGACCATTCACGTATGACCTAAATCAAATCCCTTATGATTATACAGTGGAAGTGAGAAATAGATATAAGGGACAAGATCTAATAGATAAAGTGCCTGATGAACTGTGGACAGAGGTTTGTGACATTGTACAGGAGACACGGATCAAGACCATTCCCTTTGGAAATGAAATGCAAAAAAGCAAAATGGCTTTCTAAGGAGGACTTACAAATATCTGTGAAAAGAAGAGAGGTAAAAAGCAAAGGAGAAAATGAAAGATATAAGCATCTGATTACAGAGTTCAAAAGAATAGCAAGAAGAGATAAAGTTTTCCTCAGTGATCAATGCAAAGAAATAGAGGAAAACAACAGAATGGGCAAGATTAGTGATCTCTTCAAGAAAATTAGAGATACCAAGGGAACATTTCATGCAAAGATGGGCTCGAAAAAGGACAGAAATGGTATGGACCTAACAGAAGCAGAAGATATTAAGAAGAGGTGGCAAGAATACCCAGAAGAACTGTACAAAAAATATCTTCACAACTCAGATAATCATGAGAGTGTGATCACTTACCTAGAGCCAGACATTTTGGAATGTGAAGTCAAGTGGGCCTTAGAAAACATCACTAGGAACAAAGCTAGTGGAGGTGATGAAATTCAGGTGAACTATATCAAATCCTAAAAGATGATGCTGTGAAAATGCTGCACTCAATATACCAGCAAATTTGGAAAACTCAGCAGTGGCCACAGGACTGGAAAAGGTCAGTTTTCATTCCATTCCCCAAAAAAGGCAATGCCAAAGAATGCTCAAACTACCGCACAGTTGTACTCATCTCACACGCTAGTAAAGTAATGCTCAAAATTCTCCAAGCTGGGCTTCAGCAATACGTGAACCGTGAACTTCCTGATATTCAAGTTGGTTTTAGAAAAGACAGAAGAACCAGAGATCAAATTGCCAACATCTGCTGGATCATGGAAAAAGCAAGAGAGTTTCAGAAAAACATCTATTTCTGCTTTATTGACTATGCCAGAGCCTTTAACTATGTGGATCACAATAAACTGTGGAAAATTCTGAAAGAGACCAATCCCAAAGAAAGGCAATGCCAAAGAATGCTCAAACTACCGCACAATTGCACTCATCTCACACGCTAGTAAAGTAATGCTCAAAATTCTCCAAGCTGGGCTTCAGCAATACGTGAACCGTGAACTTCCTGATATTCAAGTTGGTTTTAGAAAAGACAGAGGAACCAGAGATCAAATTGTCAACATCTGCTGGATCATGGAAAAAGCAAGAGAGTTTCAGAAAAACATCTATTTCTGCTTTATTGACTATGCCAGAGCCTTTAACTATGTGGATCACAATAAACTGTGGAAAATTCTGAAAGAGATGGGAATACCAGACCACCTGACCCGCCTATTGAGAAACCTATATGCAGGTCAGGAAGCAACAGTTAGAATTGGACATGGAACAACAGACTGGTTCCAAATAGGGAAAGGAGTACATCAAGGCTGTATATTGTCACCCTGGTTATTTAACCTATATACAGAATACATCATGAGAAACGCTAGGCTGGAACAAGCACAAGCCAGAATTAAGACTGCTGGGAGAAATATCAGTAACCTCAGATATGCAGATAACACCGCCCTTATGTCAAAAAGTGAAAAGAAACTAAAAAGCCTCTTGATGAAAGTGAAAGAGGAGAGTGAAAAAGTTGGCTTACAGCTCAGCATTTAGAAAACAAAGATCATGGCATCTGGTCACATCACTTCATGGCAAATAGACGGGGAAACAGTGGAAACAGTGTCATACTTTTTTTATTTTTTCCAAATCACTGCAGGTAGTGATTGCAGCCATGAAGTTAAAAGATGTTTACTCCTTGGAAGAAAAGTTTTGACCAACCTAGATAGCAGAGACATTACTTTCCAACAAATGTCCGTGTATTCAAGGCTATAGTTTTTCCTTTGGTCATGTATGGATGTGAGAGCTGGACTGTGAAGAAAGCTGAGTGCCAAAGAATTGATGCTTTTGGACTGTGGTGTTGGAGAAGACTCTTGAGAGTGCCTTGGACTGCAAGGAGATCCAATCAGTCCATTCTGAAGGAGATCAACCCTGGGATTTCTTTGGAGGGAATGATGCTAAAGCTGAAACTCCAGTACTTTGGCCACTTCATGTGAAGTGTTGGCTCATTGTAAAAGACTGATTCTAGGAGGAATTGGGGGTAGAAGGAGAAGAGGACGACAGAGGATGAGATGGCTGGATAGCATCATTGACTCGATGAACGTGAGTCTGAGAGAACTCCGGGAGTTGGTGATGGACAGGGAAGCCTGGCGTGCTGTGATTCATGGGATTGCAAAGAGGCAGACACGACTGAGCGACTGAACTGGACTGAACTGAACTGATATCTCAGTTGTGAAAAAGTCCACCTGCAATGCCAGAGACTTCAGCTCAGTTTCTGGTCAGTAAGATACACTGGAGAATGGAAACGATATCCACTTCAGTATTCTGGCATGGAGAACCCCATCCATGGGATCGCTAAGAGTCAGACATGACTGAGCGACTTTCACTTTCATATGTTTTTTATTCAGTATATAGTTCTGGGACTAGCAGCCATATTTTTCTCCCTAATTACTAATTTAATAGAGTGATATGTAGGAGAAGCTTAGATGGTGTTGCCATTTCCTTCTCCAAGGAATCTTCCCCAACCAGGGATCGAACCCATGTCTCCCACAGTCCAGAAAGATGTTTTAATCTCTCAGCCACCAGGGAAGCCCCAAGGTTAGGTTGAGAACCCTCAATGCTTCCTTGTGAGGTTCAACTCTATTCTGTTTAAAGGACTAGAGTGAGTCTAATAGAGGCTATTTAACAGAAAGAAGTGCTTCCTCCATAAAAAATAAACTGATACCACTCTACTCATTTTAAATATTTAGGGAAGAGACTCCAAAGTGTGAAAAACAGAAAGAACTGAACTATTAAGATATATAATAATTTTAGCCAAAGATATTTTTTGCACTATATTTAAACTTAAAATGATAATAAATATGGTAAAAAAAAATTTTGGAAACTCACAGAATACTTGGGACTAGATGAATCAGTGGAAACCTGAAAAGGTGGTCATGGAAGTAGTGAGGATGACATGAAAAACAGTAAAGCAGACACTTGAGAAGCCATGTACTGCAAAGAATATTGGCTTCAAATAATTAGTTCAGAATAGTCACTAAACAAATAAAAACAACTACTAACAAAACAACAGAAAACCACAAATGAGAGGCAATAATCTGAATGCCAGAACTGCCATACTATATAATTTTAAATGTCCAGTTTTTCAACAACAAAAATATATTACAAGATATTCAAAGAACCAGTGAAAATGTCCCATATAATGAAAAGAGGCAATCATTACAAAGCAACACTTAAGAAGCCAAGATGTTGGATTCACTACAGAAAAATATAATTGCTAGATTTATATGTTAAAAGAGATAATAAAAACAATGTTTAAAGATTAAAGGACAGTATGAAGAATTATGTCTCATTAAATAGGGAGTAAAGAGAATGAGATACAAAACAACAGAAAACCACAAATGAGAGGCAATAATCTGAATGCCAGAACTGCCATACTATATAATTTTAAATGTCCAGTTTTTCAACAACAAAAATATATTACAAGATATTCAAAGAACCAGTGAAAATGTCCCATATAATGAAAAGAGGCAATCATTACAAAGCAACACTTAAGAAGCCAAGATGTTGGATTCACTACAGAAAAATATAATTGCTAGATTTATATGTTAAAAGAGATAATAAAAACAATGTTTAAAGATTAAAGGACAGTATGAAGAATTATGTCTCATTAAATAGGGAGTAAAGAGAATGAGATAGATATTATACAAAAGAATAAGATAGAAATTAGAGTTGAGAAGTATAATAGCTGAAATTTAAAAATGTGTTAGAAACCTGGACAGCATGTATGAACTTGGAAGAAAAAATAATGGGCAAATTTAAAGAAGAATCAATTGCAATTATCCTGTCTGAAGGAGCAAAAGCAAAAATGATGGAGAAGAAAGGACCACTTTCAGAGACATGTAGGCCATCACGAAAGATAGTAACTTACACATAGAGGAGGGAACTCTAGAGGGAAATGAGAGACATAAAGTGACCAAAAGAAGAAGAAGAAGAAGAAGAAGAAGAAGAAGAAGAAGAAGAAATACAGACTGAAAACTTCCTAAATTTGATGATAAACAAATGACATACATATCCTACAAAGTCAATGATTTACAAATAGTCTAAATTCAAAGTGATCAACTGTATAGATACATCATAATACATTTTTGAAAGACAAAGAGCAATATTGAGAGTAATAAGAGAATTACAACAGACCAATTTATTTTTTTAATGAGATAATTTATTGCTAAGAGACATACTGTACAAGAAATACTCAAGGGAACCCTCCAGGAGGGGATATGAATCATAAGCTGGAATCAAGATTGCTGGGAGAAATATTAACAACTTGAGCTATGCACATGATACCACTCTTATGGCAAAAGCAAAGAAGAACTAAAGAGCCTCTTGATGAAGGTGAAAGAGGAGAGTGAAAAAACTGACTTAAAATAGCATTCAAGACATAAGATTATGGCATCCAGTCCTATCCCTTCATGGCAAATAAAAAGGGAAAAGTGGAACCAGTGACTGATTTTTTTTTATTTTTTGATGGCTCCAAAATCTCTGGGGATGGTGACTGAAGACTTGAGATTATAAAATGCTTTCTCCTTGGAAGAAAAACTCTGACAAACCTAGAGAACACATTAAAAAACAGAGATAGCACTTTGCTGACAAAGATCCATATAGTCAAAGCCATGGTTTTTCCAATAATTATGTATGGGTGTGAGAGTTGAACCATAAAGAAGCTTAAGCACTGAAGAACTGATGTTTTTGAGTTGTGATGCTGGAGAACACTCTTGAGATTCCCTTGGACTGCAAAAAATCAAACCAGTCAATCCTAAAGGAAGTTAACCCTGAATGTTTATTTGAAGGACTGATACTGAAGGTGAACTTCCAATACTTTGACCACCTGATGCAAAGAACCAAATCCACTGGAAAAGACCCTGGTGCTGGGAAAGATTGAGGGCAGGAGAAGGTGGCAACAGAGGATGAGATGGTTGGATAACATCACTGACTCAATGGACATGAGTTTGAGCCAACTCTGGGAGACAGCAAAGGACAGGGAAGCCTGGTGTGCTGCAGTCCATGGAGTCTCAGAGAGTTGAACATGATTTCGTGACTAAACAGCAACAACTATGTGAGAAAACACAAGTAAAGCTAAATATCTAAGTAAATATATAACACAACATAAGTTTATATTTGATTTATAATTTCTTATTATTCCTCTTTGATTCAAAAGACATCTGTAAAATAAAATAAATCTAATGCTAATTAGATGGTACACAATGTGTGTAGATGTGTTTTGTACAACAATAAAAACAAAAAGAGGATAGAGATAAGGAGGTATAAAAGAGCAGAATTTTTTATGTAATACTGAAAATAAGTATTAATCTCAACTAGATTTTCAACAATAAACATATTACCAGTACTCAGAACAGCCATTAAGGAAATAATCTTGGAGAAATGAGAACACTATTGGTGGAAATTCAAATTGGTACAGTCACTATACCAAACATATGGAAGTCCTCAAAATCTAAAAATAGAACTACTATGTGATTGAACAATTCCATTGTATGGTTCACATATTCCTGAAGACTGGCTTGCAGAATTTGGGGCATTACTTTACTAGTGTGTGAGATGAGTGCAATACCAAAATTAGATTGATTATATTCTTTGCAGCCAAAGATGGAGAAACTCTATACAGTCAGCAAAAACAAGACCGGGAACTGACTGTGGCTCAGATCATGAACTCCGTATTGCCAAATTCAGACTTCAATGGAAGAAAGTAGGGAAAACCACATGACCATTCAGATATGACCTAAATAAAATCGCTTACGAGTATACAGTGGAAGTGAGACATAGATATAAGGAACTAGATCTGATAGACAGAGTGCTTCTTGAACTATGGAGGGAGGTTCCTAACATTGTACAGGAGACAGGAATCAAGACCATTCCCATGGAAAAGAAATGCAAAAAAAGCAAAATGGCTGTCTGAGGAGGCCTTATAAATAGCTGTGAAAAGAAGAGAAGTGAAAAGCAAAGGAGAAAAGGAAAGATATAAGCATCTGAATGCAGAGTTCCAAAGAATAGCAAGGAAACATAAGAAAGCCTTCCTCAGAGATCAATGCAAAGAAATAGAGGAAAACAACAGAATGGGAAAGACTAGAGATCTCTTCAAGAAAATTAGAGATACCAAGGGAACATTTCATGCAAAGATGGGACAATAAAGCATAGAAATTGTATAGACATAACAGAAGCAGAAGATATTAAGAAGAGGTGGCAAGAATACCCAGAAGAACTGTACAAAAAAGCTCTTCACAACTCAGATAATCATGACGGTGTGATCACTCATCTAGAGCCAGACATCTTGGAATGTGAAGTCAAGTGGGCCTTAGAAAACATCAGTAGGAACAAAGCTAGTGAGGTGATGAAATTCTAGTTCAGCTATATCAAATCCTGAAAGATGATGCTGTGAAAGTGCTGCACTCAATATACCAGCAAATTTGGGAACTCAGCAGTGGCCACAGGAACAGGTCAGTTTTCAATCCAATCCCAAAGAAAGACAATGCCACAGAATTTAACATTATACTAGAAGGTTAATCCAAAATAGTTATGCAACAAAATCAAATAAAATATATCCACATGGTAAGGGAAGAAATCAAAATCCCTTTTTCCAGATGACATGATTTTATGTATAGAAAATCCTAAGGAATTCACATATATATTAATAAGTGGGTTGAAAAGATTGATAATACAATATCAATATACAAATATGCATTATATTTTTACACACAGGCAAATGAACAATCTGAAAATGACCTTAATAAGCAATTTCATTTATAATAACACCAAAAAGAGTAAAATGCTTAGAAAAAGATTTAACAAAAGAGGTAGAACTTTGTAAATTGAAAACTATAAAACATGATAGAAAGAAATTGAAAACAACGTCCCCTAGTGGCTCAGTAGTTAAGAATCCACTTGTATGGCAGGAGTCACAGGTGATGCAGTGTCAATTCCTGGATGGTGAAGATCTCCTGGAGGAGGGCATGGCAGCCCACTCCGATATTCTTGCCTAGGAAATCCCATGGACAGAAGAGCCTGGAGGGCTAATTCCATGGGGTCAAAAAGAGTCAGACATGACTGAAGCAACTGAGTACACAGAGATAAATAAAAACAGATCCATATTCATAGAACAAAAACTTATTATTGTTGAATTGGCAACAATCCCCAAGTTGATCTGCAGTTTCAATACAAGTCCTATTGAAATCACAACTGCATTTTGTTTTTTTTCCCAGAATTTTATAATGTAATTCTATAATTCATTTGAAAATGAAAGGAATCCAGAATGGGCCCAAACAATCTTGAAAAAGAAAGGAAACTTGGAAGATTTGAACTTCCAATTCCAAAATTTAATATAAAGCTGCAGTAATCAGTACTATATAGTACTATGATAAGAATAAATATTTAGGCAATTGGAATGAAGTTGAGAGTCCTGGAATGAACTGATATATTCTCAATTGATTTTTTTCCCCTACAGGTGCTAAACTAAATGTGGGGAAATAATTATCTTTTCAACAAATGTTGCTGAAACAATAGGATATCCACCTGCAAAATGTGGATTTGAACTTCTTTAATAACGTACACAGATTAATTCAAGAGTTAAAAAACACCTCTGGGAAAGACTCTTAGAATAAAATATAGGATGATATCTTCATGACTTTGGATTAAGCAGTAGTTTCTTAAATATGGTACCTAAAGTATAAGCACCCAGCTCCGGTAGTCTTACTGGAGCAACAAGCAAACAAGCCTGGTGGGTTATAGTCCAATGGGCCGCAAAAGATTTTAACACAACTTAGTGACTAAGCAACAAAAACACAAGCAACCAAGGAAGAATATATGTATTGGATATAAAAAAAAATTTTTTTAAAATTTCCACCTCAAAGGACACTGTAAAAAAAGTAAAAAAAAAAAAAAAAAAAAAAAAGAAATTAGAGTAATGCACTTGCAATTTTTGAAAATAACTGATTAGAATCTGCTAGTTGGTTAGTTCAGTCACTCAGTTTTGTCTGACTCTTTGTGACCCCATGGACTGCAACATGCCAGGCTTCCCTGTCCATCACCAACTCCTGGAGCCTACTCAAATTTATGTCCATGGTATTGGTGACTACACACAATATATAAGAGACTTTTATAATTCAGCAAAGATAAACCAGTCTAAAAGTGAACAAAGGATTAGAATAGACATTTTTTAAAAGAAGACATAAAAATAGTCAATAAATGCAAGAAAAGATTCTCAGCATCATTAGTCATAGTAAAATGTAATGGATGGCTCATATATTGAGGGTTAGGATATAAAATCAGTGCAACAGCTTTGGAAGGCAATTTGGCAATTCCTCAGAGTTAAGTACAGAGTTTCCAAACTATCCAGTCTTTTCACTCCTACATATACACTTAGCACAACTGAAGCATATGTTTACACAAAACCTTGTACATAAAAAATTATAAACATTTACTTGCACATAAACTTGTACATGAATACTTGTAAACATATGTTTACAAAAAAATTGAACATAAAAGTTCATAGCCGAGTTATTCAAAACAGTAATAGAAAAAATTAAAACTGCTGCTGCTAAGTCGCTTCAGTCGTGTCCAACTCTGTGAGACCCCATAGACAGCAGCCCACCAGGCTCCCCCGTCCCTGGGGTTCTCCAAGCAAGAACACTGGAGTGGGTTGCCATTTCCTTCTCCAATGCATGAAAGTGAAAAGTGAAAGTGAAGTCACTCAGTCATGTCCGACCCTTAGCGACACCATGGACTGCAACCCATCAGGCTCCTCTGTCCATGGAATTTTCCTAGAAATGCCCAAATATACATCATTAGATGAATAGGTGGGTATAAGGTGATATATACATACAATATAGTATTTTTCAGCTATAAAAAGGAATAAAGAATCCTTACATGCAACAACATAGATGAACCTTGAAAATATAACGCTACATGAAATAAGCCAGCCAGAAAATGCAATGTATAGTATAATTTCATTTATATAAACTATACAAATACAAATCCATAGAGGCAGAAGGTAGATTAGTGGTTTTTCAGGCCTGCATGAAGATGCATAAAGGAGAGCTACTGCTAATGGATATGGAGTTTTGTGGGGAGATAAGGAAATCAGAAGCCTCCCCCATGGCTCAGTGCTAAGAATCTACCTGCCAATGCAAGAAACACAGGAAATGCAGATTTGATCCTTGGGTCAGGAAGATTCCCTGGTGGAGGAAATAGCAACCTATTTCAGTATTCTTGCCTGAAATCCCATGGACAGAGGAACTTGGTGGGCTACAGTTCACGGATTTGCAAAGAGTTGGACACAACTGAACAAATAAGCACAGCTGACAGCACAGGTAATCAAAATGTTCAAGATTTAGGCAGCAGTGATCAATGTACAACATTCTAAATATACTGAAAACACTAAACTTCATAGTTTAAAATGATTGATTTTATATTTTATGAATTACTTCTCAAATTTTAAAATCCTTTAATAAAAATGAAGCTAACAAACAAAAAACTCCAAAAGATCATTGCAGTGGAAGGACTAGGATCTGACACATCTTTCCACATTATGGAACACAAACTTGTAGAATCAGCAGCAATAAATCCCATCATATGGGGATTCATTCCTTCCCTAAGATCAGCAACAGTGATAGTGGCTTCCAGATAAATAGCAAAAACAAGGATTTAGAGTAGATGTTTCCCTACATGGTTTCAATAAGGGTAAATAGAGAAACTTTTAAAAAGAGTAGAAAGTGTGTGTGTTAGCTGCTCAGTCCTGTCTGACTGTTTGCGACCCCATGGAGCCCACTAGTCTTCTCTGTCCATGGAATTCTCCAGTCAAGAATACTGGAGTGGGTAGCCATTCCTTTCTCAAGGGGATCTTCTCAACCCAGGGATCAAGTACTAGTCTTCTGCAATTCAGGCAGATATTTTACTCTCTGAGCTATCAGGGAAGCCCACTTGTTAAATTTAGAGTATGGGAATTTGTAGCCTTTTTAACTCAGATGTTAGTAATTAGTAGGAGTTAAATAAGTATTTTTAAATAAGTTTTTTTTTCAGGTTTTTACACAATATGGAAAGTGACATAATATTAAGATAGAGATAACTTTAAAATGCAGAGAAGACAACTTATAGCACCCACTAAAATTAGAATTTTAGCCAGAAGTGAAAATAAAATGAAT
>SJYC01135023.1:0-16851 GCA_006408675.1 Madoqua kirkii
AAAAAAAAAATAATCTTTTAAAACAGGCAATTTTAAAAGATGTTTACCAAAGAATACGTACAACTTATAAATGCACATATGAAAATCAGCTTTTCTGTGAACAATTTGAATCTCACTATACTTACCATGCCATCTGTACTTAGTAAAGCAATAAACACCACTGTGGCCTAGAATAGATTAAAATTAACTTGTCTTTTTAAAGTTCTTAGGAGATTGTAGGGTCAACAGCCTCAATTTTACCCGTCCCAGCTGTACCCTACTGTTGCACCTTGCCCCAAATCCCCACATAAGTTGTTGCTTGTTATCTTCTGTTGAATTTGCTTATATTTATTTCTTGATTTATTTACTTATTTTTCTGCACATGTGTTTATTCATTAGGAGGTCATTCTTGTGTCTTTTTAAAGTTCTTAGGAGATTGTAGGGTCAACAGCCTCAATTTTACCCGTCCCAGCTGTACCCTACTGTTGCACCTTGCCCCAAATCCCCACATAAGTTGTTGCTTGTTATCTTCTGTTGAATTTGCTTATATTTATTTCTTGATTTATTTACTTATTTTTCTGCACATGTGTTTATTCATTAGGAGGTCATTCTTGAGCTTCCCTTGTGACTCAGCTGGTAAAGACTCTGCCTGTAATGCAGGAGACCTGGGCTCAATCTCTGGGTTGGGAAGATCTTCTGGAGAAGGGAAAGGCTACCCACTCCAGTATTCTAGCCTGGAGAATTCCATGAACTGTATAGTCCATGAGGTCACAAAGAGTTGGACGTGACTGAACAACTTTCACTTTCACTTTCTCTTCTCAAACTAGCCTTGCCTGCAATACATCAGGTGCCCAGATTTCTACTTGTGGAACCTATTTATATTGGTTTCAATGTTTTTAAAGGATTTACCTATCTGCCAGTGAAATGTTAGCTGCTCAGTCGTGTCCAGCTCTTTGAGACCCTATGGATGGTAGCCTGCCACATGCTTCTGTCCATGCGATTTTCCAGGTAAGAATATTGGAAGCGGTTGCCATGCCTTCCTCCAGGGGGTCTTCCCTACCCAGGGATCAAACATGGCTTTTATGACTTCTAATTTGGCAGATGGATTCTTCACTTTTAGTGCCACCTAGTAAAATTAAGGAGTATATTAAGGTTTAGAGAACCACGTTCAGAAGAGATTTTGAGAATTTTAAAGAGAAATAGAGATAATGAAATTAACACTGGTTTTCTTATTATACCAGGTGTGAGATCTCAGGAGTATACATTTACTATATATATATATATATATATATATCACATCCAAATATTTTGTAATCAGTTAAGTTCAGTTGATCAGTCATGTCCAACTCTTTGCAACTCCATGAATCTCAGTAGGTCAGGCCTCCCTGTTCATCACCAACTATCAGAGTTTACCCAAACTCATGTCCATCGAGTTGGTGATGTCATCCAGCCATATATACTCTGTTGTCCCCTTGTCCTCCTGCCCCCAATCCCTCCCAGCATCAGGATTTTTTCCAATGAGTCAACTCCACATGAGGTGTACAAAGTATTGGACTTTCAGCTTTAGCATCAGTCCTTCTAATGAACACCCAAGATGGATTTCCTTTAGGATGGATTTGTTGGATCTCCTTGCAGTCCAAGTGATGCTCAAGAGTCTTCAAAACCACAGTTCAAAGGCATCGATTCTTCAGTGTTCAGCCTTCTTCACAGTCCAAATTTCACATCTATGCATGACCACTGGAAAACCCATAGCCTTGACTAGACAGACCTTTGTTGACAAAGTAATGTCTCTGCTTTTGAATATGCCATCTAGGTTGGTCATAAATATCCTTCCAAGGAGTAAACGTCTTTTAATTTCATGGCTTCAGTCACCATCTGCAGTGATTTTGGAGCCCAAAAGATAAAGTCTGACACTTTCCACTGTTTCTCCATCTATTTACCATGAAGTAATGGGAACAGATGCCATATCTTCATTTTCTGAATGTTGATCTTTTAGCCAACTTTTTCACTCTCCTCTTTCACTTTCATCAAGAGACTTTTTAGTTCCTCTTCATTTTCTGCCATAAGAGTGCTGTCATCTGCATATCTGAGGTTATTGATATTTCTCCCGGCAATCTTGACTCCAGTTGTGCTTCCGCCAGCCCAGAGTTTCTCATGATGTACTCTGCATAGAAGTTAAATAATCAGAGTGACAATATACAGCCATGACGTACTCCTTTTCCTATTTGGAACCAGTCTGTTGTTCCATATCCAATTCTGTTACTTCCTGACCTTCATAACAGCTTTCACAAGAGGCAGGTCAGATGGTCTGGTACTCTCATCTCTTTCAGAATTTTACACAGTTTATTGTGATCCACACAGTCAAAGGCTCTGGCATAGTCAATAAAGCAGAAATAGATGTTTTTACGGAACTCTCTTGCTTTTGCGATGATCCAGTGGATGTTGGCAATTTGATCTCTGGTTCCTCTACCTTCTCTAAAACCAGCTTGATTGTCTGGAAATTCACACTTCACATCTTGCTGAAGCTTAGCTTGGAGAATTTTTAGCATTACTTTACTAGCACGTGAGATGAGTGCAATTGTGTGGTAGTTTGAGCATTCTTTGGCATTGCCTTTCTTCGGGATTAGAATAAAAACTAACCTTTTCCAGTCCTGTGGCCACTGCTGAGTTTTCCAAATTTGCTGACGTATTGAGTGCAGCGCTTTCACAGCATCATCTTTTAGGTTTTGAAATAGCTCTATTGGAATTCCTATACCTCCACTAGCTTTGTTCCTAGTGATGCTTTCCTAAGGCTCACCTGACTTCAAAATCCAGGATGTTCGGCTCTAGGTGAGTGTGAGTGATCACACCTTCATGATTATTTCAGTAGTGAAGGTCTTTTTTGTACAGTTCTTCTGTTTATTCTTGCCACCTCTTAATATCTTTTGGTTCTGCTAGATCTGTACCATTTCTGTCCTTTTTGATCCCATCTTTGCATGAAATGTTCCCTTGGTATCTCTAATTTTCTTGAAGAGATCTCTAGTCTTTCCCATTCTATTGTTTTCTTCTGTTTCTTTGCATTGATCACTGAGGAAGGCTTTCTTTTCTCTCCTTGCTATTCTTTGGAACTCTACATTTAAATGGGTGTATCTTTCCTTTTCTCCTTTGCTTTTTGCTTCTCTTCTTTTCATAGCTATTTGTAAGACCTCCTGAGACAGCCATTTTGCTTTTTTTGCATTTCTTTTTCTTGGAAATGATCTGACAGAACATGGAGAAACGGATGGCAAACCACTTCAGTGTACTTGCCTCAATAACCCCATGAACAATATGAAAAGGCAAAAAGATAGGACACTGAAAGATGAACTCCCTGGGTCAATAGGCGACCAATATGATACTGGAGATCAATGGAGAAATAACTCCAGAAAGAATAAAGGGATGGTGTCAAAGCAAAAACAACACCCAGTCGTGGATGGCACTGGTGATAGAAGCAAGATTTGATGCTGTAAAGAGCAATATTGTATAAGAACCTGGAATGTCAGGTCCATGAATCAAGGCAAATTGGAAGTGGTCAAACAGGAGATGGCAAGAGTGAACATCGACGTTCTAGAAATCAGCGAACTTAGATGGACTGGAATGGGTGAATTTAACTAAGATGACCATTACATCTACTACTCTGGGTAAGAATCTCTTAGAAGAAATGAATTAGCCATCATAGTCAACAAAATAGCCTGAAATGCAGTACTTGGAGGCAATCTCAAAAACGACAAGAATGATCTCTGCTCTTTCCCAAGGCAAACCATTCAATATCACAGTAAGCCAAGTCTATGCCCCCATCAGTAACACTGAAGAAGCTGAAGTTGAACAGTTCCATGAAGACTTAGAGAACTTTCCAGAACTAACACCCAAAAAAAGATGTCCTTTTTATTATAAGGGACTGGAATGCAAAAGTAGGAAGTCAAGAAACACCTGGAGTAACAGGCAAATTTTGCCTAGGAGTACAGAATGAAGCAAGGAAAAGGCTAACAGAGTTCTGCCTACATAACTCTCTGATCATAGCAAACACCCTCTTTCAACAACAGAAGAGAAGCGTCTACACATGAACATCACTAGATGGTCAACACCAAAATCAGACTGATTATATTCTTTGCAACCAAAGATGGAGAAGCTTTATACAGTCAGCAAAATAAGACTGGGAGCAAACTGTGGCTCAAATCATGAACTCTTTATTGCCAAATTCAGACTTAAATTGAAGAAAGTGGAAAAAACCACTAGACCATTCAGGTATGACCTAAATCAAATCCCGTATGACCGTACAGTGGAAGTGAGAAATAGATTTAAGAGACTAGATCTGATAGACAGTGTGCCTGATGAACTACGGACGGAGGTTCATGACATTGTACAGGAGACAGGGAGCAAAACTATCTTCATGGAAAAGAAATGCAAAGAAGCAAAATGGCTATCTGAGGAGGCCTTACAAATAATAAAACAAAAGATAGTTCTTAATTAGTGATGAATTTATCACATATATAAAAGGTGATTGCATCTTGAAAAACAAAACAACTCTTTAAAAGCTGTGGTTGCAATGTTTTTTGTTAATAGCATGTAATTATTATTTAAAATTCCCATTGGGTACAATTGTTTCATATTTTTTAAATACATGTCTTAGAACTTGGGCAAACTTTGAAAGCTAGTGAGGGACAGGGAAGCCTAGTGTGCTACAGTCCATAGAATCTCAAGGAGTCAGACATGACTTAGCAGCTGAATAACATAGAACTTTATATATTTATAATCTTTGAGATTCTAAAATATAATTCGTTCTTTCACTCCCTTATCTTATTTTTATCTTCTGTGATGTGAAGCTTTTCATGAAGGAATATCTTATTCTCCTCTCTGTTGCCTATAAAACAATTGAGTGTGTATACTTTCATTTTAAAACATTTGAAGCAGAAAACATAAGGAATGTTGCAGTGAATGTTAGGTGACATAAAAGTTGAGAGAGGTTTTTTACATTATTATTATTATTATTTTAAACAGAAGTACATTTAATTTGCAATGTTGTTCCAGTCTCTGGTGTCCAACAGTGATGCATGATGCATTCAATCAAATATATACAGAAGTTTTTTAAATTATTTTTCTCTTATGTTCCCAATAAAAGGCTTCATCTTCAATGACACTGACAATATATTTCCATCATTGAAAAGAAATAATAATTCTAACATACTTAGTGGCCCTGAAACAGGAAAAGCATCATTTAAAGCTCACTGGTATTTACTTTTTATAGAATCTACCCAAAAGAGCATTAATATACTGAAATATGGCAAAAGACATATATTTACCCATTCAAAGCATTGTTCAGCCTCAGAATAGTTTTGAAAAATTATTGTCTCCTAAAACACTTGGCCTCGGATTTTCCATCAAATCATTTATCTTTTCCAGTGTCTACAAGGAGGCCTGGCATGCTGCAGTTCATGGGGTTGCAAAGAGTCAGATATGACTGAGAGACTGAATTGAACCCTGTCTTTTAAGATTTTGATATCTATCATAAGGCAACACAGTAGCCCACAGTATTTATAAAATATCCATTAATTTCTAAAGGTGAAGATTCAGACACTAAAAGGGACAAGATGTTTATTTTTTTTGTTGTTAGAGGATATTTTAATACACATCTCTCAATAACTGATAAATCAAATAGACAAGACAAAAAAGTATCAATCAACATAAGCTAATGAGTCATAAATCAATTCAGTTCAGTTCAGTTGCTCAGTCATGTCCGACTCCTTGGGACCCCATGGACTGCAGCACACCAGGCCTCCCTGACCATCACCAACTCCCAGAGTTTATTCAAACTCATGTCTATTGAGTTGGTGATGCCATCCAACTATCTCATCCTCTGTCATCCCCTTCTCCTTCTGCCTTCAATTTTTTCCAGCATCAGGGTCTTTTCAAATGAGTCAGTTTTGCTCATCAGGTCACCAAAGTACTGGAGTTTCAGCTTCAGCATCAGTCCTTCCAGTGAATATTCAGGACTGATTTCCTTGAGGATGGACTGGTTGGATCTCTTTGCTGTCTAAGGGACTCTGAAGAGTCTTCTCCAACACCACAGTTCAAAAGCATCAATTTTTCATCAATTTTAAATCAGTTTAAAAAAAATAAAGTGATTCTTATTTAACAAGTAATTTGAAAATGAAATTTTTGAAGATGCTGTTTAAGAAAGCAATAGGTTACAATATGGCTAGAAAAATGTCAGTAAAATACAGATATTTATAAGGAATTTTTAAACTTATACTAAAGATGAAATCTCCAGTAAAGAATACTTAACATATAGAAAATGCTATGTTCATGGAAGGAAAGGCTCAGTATCATGCATACAAAAGTTATTTTTTTCCCAAATTATAAATTCACTGGGATTCGAGTCAAAATACAAATAGGATTTTCCTGTGGGACTTGAAAAACTGATCCTGAAATTCATATGAAAGATTGAGGAGAAAGAATAGCCAAAACAATAGTGAGCAATAACAAAGTAGGGGGAGTTTTTCTTCCAGATAATCATTTAATAAGACTGTGTTATTGGTACAGGATCAGGCATACAACAGAGTATACAACAATTTTTGGAAACTCTATGCAACTGCATTGCAGATCAGCACCCAAGAACTAGCTACACTACTGGAGAGAGTTCACAGTGTTACAGCTGCTTTGGAGGGCAGTTTAACAATATTTAATAAAGTGGAAGATGAATTATCCAGGCAAGAATACTAGAGTGGGTAGCCATTCCATTCTGCTGGGGATCTTCCAAACCCAGGGACTGAACTTGGGTCTCCAGCATCATAGGCAGATTCTCTACCATCTGAGCCATCAGGGAAGCCCATATATCCATCCTGCTGCTAAGTCACTTCAGTGGTATCTGACGGTGCGACCCCATAGGCGGCAGCCAACCAGGCTCCACCGTCCCTGGGATTCTCCAGGCAAGAACACTGGAGTGGGGTGCCATTGCCTTCTGCAACAAGATGCTTAATCACTTTCTTTTCTCACACAATTTTTGTCCCTATAATTTAAAATATTATTTTCTGTGAGAGAAACAGCAAAAATAATCTACACTAGTATATCTTCTCATTATTTTTATAATGACTTTAAAAGCTCAATACATTTAAATGTATATAATAACATATCAAATTATATAATTCTGTAAATTGTTGCATAATCTAATGCTAAATAACTAATATTAAATCTAATATTAAATTAGAATATCACTAGGCCATTCTGGTATGAGCTAAATCAAATCCCTTATGATTATACAGTGGAAATGACAAATAGATTCAAAGAATTAGATTTGATAAACAAAGTTCCTGAAAAACTATGGACTGAGGTTTATAATGTTATACATGAGGCAATGATCAAAACCATCCCTAAGAAAAAGAAATGAAAAATGGCAAAATGATTGTCTGAGGAGACCTTTAAAGTGGCTGATAAAGAGGAGAAACAAAAGACAAAGGAGAAAAGAAAAAATATACTCTTTTGAATGCAGAGTTCCAAAAATAGCAAGGAGATATAAGCAAGCTTTCTTAACTAAACAATGCAAAGAAATAGAAGGAAAAAATAGAATGGGAGAGACGAGAGATATTTTCAAGAAAATTAGACATATCCAGGGAATATTTCATGCAAAGAGAGACACAATAGAGGACACAAACAGTACAGACCTAACAGAAGCCGAAAATATTAAGAAGAGGTGGCAGCAATACTCAGAAAAACTATAGAAAAAAAGGTCTTAATGACCCAGATAATCATAATGGTGTGATCACTCACCCAGAACCAGATATTTACAGTGCAAAGTCAAGTGGGCCATAGAAAACATCACTATGAGCAAAGCTAGCGGAGGTGATGGAATTCCAGTTGAGCTATTTCAAATGCTAAAAGATGATTCTGTTAAAGTACTGCACTTTATAGGCCAGCAAATTTGGAAAACTCAGCAGTTGGCCACAGGACCAGAAAAGGTCAGTTTTCATTCTAATCCCAATGAAAGGCAGCTAAAGAATGCTCAAACTACCACACAATTGCACTCATTTCACATGCTAGCAAGGTAAAACTCAAAATCCTCCAAGCTAGGCTTTAACAGTACATGAACCATGAACTTCCAGATGTTCAAGCTGTATTTAGAAAAGGCAGAGGAACCAGAGATCAAATTGCCAACATCTGTTGGATCATAGAAATCCATCTGTTGGATCAGAATTCCTGGGCAGGGTGTGTGTGTGGGGTGGGGGGGATCTACTTCTGCTTCATTGACTACACCAAAGCCTTTGACTGTGTGAATCACAACAATATATGGGGGAAAAATACTGGAAGATGGGAATACCAGATCACCTTACCTGCCTCCTAAGAAACTTATGTGTGGATCAAGAAATAATAGTTAGAACTGGACATGAAATAATGGACTGGTTCCAAATTGGGAAAGGAGTACATCAAAGCTGTTTATTGTCATCTTGGTTATTTAACTTATGTGCAGAGTACATCGTGCAAAATGCCAGACTGGATGAAGCACAAGCTGAAATCAAAACAGCTGGGAGAAATATCAGATGCCAGGCACCATAGGGAGGAGGAGAAGGGGGTGACAGAGAAATAGATGGTTTGATGACCTCACTGATTCAATGGATATGAACTTGAGGAAGCTCTGGGAGATGATGAAGGACAGGGAAGCCTGGTATGCTGCAGTTCATGGGGCTGCAAAGAGTCAGACATAGCTGAGCCAGTGAACAAGTTTGTACAAAAATTGGCATAATATACAATCCAATAAAATTTAAATTAACTTCTTTATTGAATAAAATTAGGCTCTCAGAACTTCAGATATACACATGTATGTCCATATAATTGCATAGACATAAGTACACCCATATTTCATCAAAATAGTTCTTTATTTAATTAAGAAAAAAGTTAGACAAATAGTGCAGGACAACATAATTTGTGCAGTACAAATGTGGCCTCTGAGAATTACCTCATGGTTGATTGTATAATGCAAGAACTCTGATATCTTTTTCCATCACCAAAGTAGAGTATTTGAGGATACAGTACTAAATTCTCTCAATTATAATTTTATCATCTTTAAGTGGAAATAACTATATTTTATGGATCCTGTGGGCACTTGGACCAAGTGAATCTTGAGTCTCTTCTGTGCTGTGATTCAATGTTGTCAGTTCAAAATTAAAATTTTCATAGACTGTGTAATCCTGATCTCTTTTATTTTAATCCCATCTGTCTTTTCTCCTAAATTTACCTTTTCACATGAAAATATGAGAAAATAGTATTCTTGTTATTATCATAAAAAGAACCTCCTCAATATCCTTCCCTGGTGGCTTAGATGGTAAAGCATCTGCCTACAGTGTGGGAGACCCAGGTTCTATCCCTGGGTCAGGAAGATCCTCTGGAGAAGGAAACAGCAACCCACTCCAGTACTCTTGCCTGGAAATTCTCATGAGCGGAGGAGTGTAGTATGCTACAGTCCATGGGGTCGCAAAGAGGTGGACATGACTGAGCGACTTCATTTCTATATCCTTAAACAAGCTTGACAAAAAGTTCTTCCAGTGATCACACCAAAACTGATCACTGAACTATTTTCCATCTCCAACTCCAATATATATATTTTACCACCTTTTTTATCCAATGAAATTGACCTACATGTATTTCCTGCTACAGAAGTAGTGTCAGGTTGAAATAAACATTATAAAGAGATTTGATCTTCTGAAATATATATATATATATATATATATATATATATATGGTTGTTAGATGAAAAAGGCTTTATGTTTGGGTGTCCAGATTCTTTCAAATGCCATAGACAATGGAACAAATTTAGAGGATTGTTGAAAATACATGAAGTCTATCCTTTTCAGAGGACTTTTTGTATAGTCTCAGCACTAAGTTCAATAGCCATTCATAAAAATAGAGATTTTTAAAACATCTCATTCTGCTTAAATCATTTTTGTCAAATCTGCGTGCTCAACCCTCATATCTTGGCATGTGCATATTGCTATCTAGTTAGTGACTTTGGTAGACTTCATGAAGGCAAGTCACCAACCCTTTTACTTTTTCACCACTCTATCACTCTGCTTAGGAAGCTACTTAGTTCCTCCTTAGTTAAAAAGCTAAATAGAAGACCTTAGAAGAGGCACATTATTTTTTAGAGTAAATTATTAAATAACTGCAACATATTGAAACCATTTTTTAACATTTTTGCATGATTATTCAGATAGAGAACAAGTACCTGGAAAAAGGAGGAACTGACTTTCTAACTAGGCTTTTACCTTAAGTTAACTTAATCACTTCAATAACACTGTTATGAATATATGAATTATCATGCAAAGACAATAATTAACACATCTAACTAAGTTTTTCTGAAAATTTACTCACTCATCTTCTTACCAATATTACTTCATTATCATTCTTCTAATTATTCTTTTGCTTTTCTGAGATTGGCCTTCTTGCCTCTAAATTTTATTCTGCTGCTAGAGTAAATATGTAAATTATGGGCTAAAAATCCTTCAATTATTCCCAGTGTCTAGAACAATGATTTCCAAAATGAGTGAATCACTCTGTCTACCATGAATAAAATTCATAAGTTGCTGCTAATATAAGAGAATAAAATATTAGAATTCCCATTTATGATTTATTACATCCCTTTAAAAATTCTGTTTGTGTGAAGGTTTTACATTGTTTTAATATATTAGTACAGTAATAATTGGATACTATTCATAAAGAAATGTTTATATTATAATGCACTGTTAAAATATTTTTAATGATGAAGATATATAAACAAGATAAGATATCACTGCATACCTGTACAAACATTAAACTTAAAATAACTGACCTTACCAAGTGTTGGTAAGGACGCTGAGAAGATAGATTTTTCATATTCCAAGGGATAATGTAAAATGGTACAACAAAATTTGGAAACAATTTGTTAGTTTTAAAAATATAAATAAAAATCCACCTTGTAATCCAGCCATCCCTTTTCTAGGTATGTACTCAACAACCCTGGTGGCTCAGCTGGTAAAGAATCTTCCTGCCATGCAGGAGACCTGGGTTTGATCCCTGGGTTGGAAGATCCCCTGGAGAATGGAACAGCTACCCACTCCAGTATTCTGCCCTAGAGAATTCCATCCATGGGTTCACAGAAAGTTGGAAATGACTGAACAACTTTCACATTCAACAGATGGGTAGGGAGGTCAGAGATGTGATCTAGTCAGGACTCAGCCCCAAGAGTCACTGATCCCAAACAGAACAAATATTGTAATCATGAAGTTCTTTCTGAGGTGCAATGGTTCTGAGCCCGGAATTGGGTTCCCTTAGGGATCTTTAAGTGGAAGCATGAGGACCTCCCTCCAGAATATCTGCCTTTGAAAATCAGTAGAACTGATGTACAAGAGAGCTATAGGACTATAGAAAACAGAAATTCCACACTTAAATGCTGCATAAGTTCCAACTCCCAGAAGAGAGGCAGTAGATTGAAGGATACCTGTATCAAACACACTTGCTCTTCTTGGAGAATTTCTGAGAGAGGTAAGAGGCAGCTTGGGACTTTCCCTGGAGATGGGAATTCTAGCAGTCACCACTTATAAAATTTAATACTGCCATCTCTGAGACAATATTTAGTATAATAAATATGCATTATAAGCATCATAGAAGAAGAGAGAAAGGAAAACATATTTGAAGAAATAATACCTGGAAATTTTCACAATATGGTACAGAAATAGACATCCAGGTGCAGGAAGTACAGAGAGTCCCAAACATGATGAAACTAAAGAGATCCAAGTCAAGAAATATTATAAATAAAATATCATAAATTAAGGATAAAGAGAGTCTTAAAACCAATAAGAGAGAAACAAGTTGCTTACAAGGTACCCCAGTAAGACTACCAGCTGACTTCTCAGTAGAAATTTGCAGGGCAGAAACTAATGGCACCATGTATGTAAAGTGAGGAATAGGGGGAAAAAATAAAACAACTTACAACCAAAAATTATCTACCTGGCAAAGTTATCATCCAAAATCTGAAAGAGATAGAGGTGTTTTTTTTTTTTTTTTAAGCAAAAGCTAAAAGTTTGTCACAATTAAATTCATCTTACAAGATATGTTAAAGGAATATCTCCATAAAAAATATTTAACTAAAAATCATAAAATTATTAAAGAAAAAAACTCTTTAGTAAACACAAATGTACAGTAAAAAGAGTGAATCAGCCATTTATAAGTTAGTAGGAAGGTCAAGGCTTCTTTGGTTTCCCAGAAGTAAAGAATCTGTCTGCCACTGAAGGAGATGCAGTTTCAATTCCTGAATTGAAGATCCCCTAGAGAAGAAAATGACAGCCTCACTCCAGTATTCTTGCCTGGGAAATCCCATGGACAGAGGAGCCTAGTGGGCTACAGTTCATGGAGTCACAGAGTTAGACACAAATTAGTGACTAAATAACAACAAGGAAATTTAAAATACAAAGGCAGTAGAACAATCTATATCCTCAATAAGTAATTAAGGTACATGCAAAATAAAGATGTAAAATGTATGTCAAAAACATAAAGTGTATGTGGTGGAGATAAAAATATTGCACTGTTAGTATGCATTAGAACTTAAGATATAATCAATCTGAAATAAATGGAAGTCATTATATATGAACCTCATGGTAACCATCAACAAGAAGTCTACAATAGATACCATAAACATTAATAAAAAGGATCCAAAAATAGCACGGAAGATGATCACCAAATCAAAAGGGAAGAGGATAAGAGAAGACAGAAACAAAGAACAACAGAAGTACCAATAAATTGTTTTAAATGTAAATGCAGTTAAAAGTCATTGAGTGGCTGAACTGATAGAGTCACTACTTTATGTCTAAATTCACATGCAAAGTGACAGCATGGAAAAAATTATAATATGATGATGTAAATGGAAAGTTGTGGTAGCAATACTTTTATCAAGCAAAATAGATTCTTAAACAAAAATTAGAAAGAGAAAGAAAAAGGCATTGCATAAGGGCAGTCAGTCAGTCAGTCAGTTCAGGTGATCAGTCATGGCCAACTCTTTGCAACCCCATGAACTTACTCCTTGGAAGAAAAGTTATGACCAACCTAGATAGCATATTCAAAAGCAGGGACATTACTTTGCTGACTAAGGTCCGTCTAGTCAAGGCTATGGTTTTTCCAGTAGTCATGTATGGATGTGAGCATTGGACTGTGAAGAAGGCTGAGCTCCAAAGAATTAATGCTTTTGAACTGTGGTGTTGGAGAAGACTCTTAAGAGTACCTTGGACTGCAAGGAGATAAAACCAGTCCATTCTGAAAGAGATCAGCCCTGGGATTTCTTTGGAAGGAATGATGCTAAAGCTGAAACTCCAGTACTTTGGTCACCTCATGCAAAGAGTTGACTCATTGGAAACGACTCTGATGCTGGGAGGGATTGGAGGCAGGAGGAGATGGGGACAACAGAGGATGAGATGGCTGGATGGATACACTGACTCAATGAACATGAGTCTGAGTGAACTGCAGGAGATGGTGATGGACAGGGAGGCCTGGCGTGCTGCGATTCATAGGGTGGCGAAGAGTCGGACACAACTGAGTGACTTCACTTTCACTTTCACTTTACTCCTTGGAAGGAAAGTTATGTCCAATCTAGACAGCATATTAAAAAGCAGAGATATTACTTTGTCAACAAAGGTCCATCTAGTCAAGGGTATGGTATTTCCAGTGGTCACGTATGGATGTGAGAGTTGAACTATAAAGAAAGCTGAGCACTGAAGAATTGATTCTTTTGAACTCTGGTGTTGGAGAAGACTCTTGAGAATCCCTTGGACTGCAAGGAGATCCAACCAGTCCATCCTAAAGGAGATCAGTCCTGGGTGTTCATTAGTAGGACTGATGTTGAAGCTGAAACTCTAATACTTTGGCCACCTGATGTGAAGAGCTGACTCATTTGAAAAGAGCCTGATGCTGGGAAAGATTGAGGGATGGAGGAGAAGGGGACAACAGAGGATAAGATGATTGGATTACATCACCAACACAATGGACAAGGGTTTAGGTGGACTCTGGCATTATATAATAATAAAAGGACAATCTGACATGAAGGTAAAAAAGTTCTATATGTACATCCAGCATATACCTTGTGTGTGTTCTCAATTACTTATTTGTGTCTGACTTTTTGCAACCTCATGGACTGTAGGCCAGCAGATCCTCTGTCTGTGGAAGTTTTAAGGCAAGAGTATTGTACTCCACCAGGCTCCTCTGTCCATTGGATTCTCCAGGCAAGAATACTGGAGTGGGTTGCTATTTTCTGCTCCAATATAAATCTCCATCTAGAAATGTCAGAATACAGTTTTTCCAAGTAAAAAAAGGCAACATTTTCCATAATAGATCACATGCTAGGCCACAAAACAAGCTTCAATACATTTAAAAAGATTGAAATCACATCAAACATTTTTCCCCAAATGATATTAGACTAGAGATCAACTACCAAAAAAAAAAAAAAAAGCACATAACTAGTAAACAAGTGGAACAAGTGGTTTGGTTTATGGTAGAAATCAAAGTGAAAATAAAGTTGAAAATACATGGAGACAAATGAGTAATGACATTGATAAGCCTTTAGCACAACTCATCAATAAAAACGACAGAGTGCCAAAATAAATAAAATCAGAAATGAAAAAGAAGAACTTGCATCTGACAGAACAGAAATGCAGATGTTTTAAGTGATTGTTACTCTTAAAGACAATAAAGTGGACAACTAAGAAGAAATGAAGAAGTATATGAACACATACAATTTTCCAAGACTAAATGTGGAAATAATAGAAAAGAAGAGACTGATTAAGAATAAATCAATAACTAATAACTTTCCTACAGACAAAAGTCCAGAATCAAATAGCTTCACAGATGAATTCTACCAAACATTTAGAGAGGCGATATTACCCATTATTCTCAAAATATTCCTAAATATTGAAGAGAAAACACTTCCAAACTCCTTCTACAAAGTCTGCATCACACTGATATCAAATCACAGATACCACAATAAAAAAAATTATAGAGAAATATCACTAAGCATACAAAAATCCTCAAAAATAATGGAAAATAAGTATAACACTACATTAAAAGAATCATGCACCATATTAAGTGAGATGCAAACCATCAGTTCAAGGGATTCATAGTTTAATATCTGCAAGTCAAGCAATGTGATACCCCATACTAACAAAATAAAAAATAAAAATCATATCATCACCTCGTCAGACACAGAAAAAGACTTTGATAAAATTCAATATCCATTTTTGAAAGAAACTCTCAAAAATGTGTGTATAGATGGGACATACCAGTATATGTATGAAAATCTATATATCATAAAATCACAGCCCAATATCATACAGAATGCTGGAAAGCAGAAATATTCCCCTCTAAGATTAGGACTGAACTGAACTGAACTAAAGATTAGGAGTAAGACAAGGATGCCCATTCTCTCCACTTGTATTCAACATAGTATTGGCAGTTCTAGCCATAAAATACAGACAATGAAAATAAACAAAAGAAAGCAAAATTGGAAAGGAAGAAGTAAACTTCTCACTGTTTTTAGATGACATGATATATATATATATATATATAACCCTACAGACTTCTCAAAAAAAAAAAAAGGATCAAATAGGTAAATTCAGTAAAGATGAAGGATACAAAATTTCTCTAGAGAAATTTACAGTGTTTTCTTTACATTAGTAACAAACTTGGAAAGAGAAATTAACAATCACTTTTTAAATTGCATCAAAAAGAATACCTAAGAATAAATCTAGCCAAAGAGGTGGTACACTGAAAACTGTAACACATTGAGGAAAGAAACTGAAGATGGTACAAACAAACATAAATATATTTTGTGCTCATGTATTGGAAGAATCAACACAGTTTAAATGACCATAAAACCCATACAAATCTACAGGTTTAATGTAATGCCTATTAAAATCAATGGCATTTTTCACAGATATAGAACAAAGAATGCTAAAATTTGTATGAAACCACAAAAAGCCCAGAACAGATAGAAATATTTTGAGAAAAAAAAATTGGAGCTACCATAGTACTTGACTTCAAAATATACTACAAAGCTACAGTAATCAAACCAGTATGGTACTAGCAAAAATAGATATATAGATTAGTGGAACAGAACAGAGAGCACAGAGAAAAACCCAACCACTTTTAGTCAGTTAATCTTAATCTATGACAAAGTGGTTAAGAATATGCAACTGGACAAAGACGGCTATGAAAATTGGACTGCTGCATGCAAAAGAGTAAAACTGTACCACTATTTCATCACATATACAAAAAAAAACTTTCAAAATTGGTTAAAGGTTTAAATTTAAAATCTGAAACCCAAAGTTTCTATATTATAAGCATAGGAAGTCTGCTCTTTGACATAGATATTAGCAATATTATTTTCTGGCTCTGACTCCTCAGGCAAGGGCAACAAAGGCATAAGTAAACATTTAGGGACTACATGAAAGTAAAAATCCTTGTACATCTAATGAAACCATCAACAAAACCAAAAGCAACCTACTTAATGGAAGAAAACTTTTGCAAATTATATATATGATAAAGAGTTAATGTAAAAGAATATAAAAAGAACTCATACAACTCAATATCACAGAAGAAAACAGCACAATTAAAAGTGATAGAGGACCTGAATACACATTTTTCAGAGAAGACATGCAGATAGCCAATGTGCACATTAAAATGTGCCTAGCAGGACTAGTCATCAGGGAAATGAAAATCAAACCACAGTGACCTCTTAACACCTGTCAGAATGGCTATCATCAAAAATAAAACAGATAGCAATTGTTGGCAAGGATGCAGGGAAAAAAAATGAACCCATATGTACTGCTGATAAGACTGTGAACTGTTCCA
>SJYC01135024.1:0-38265 GCA_006408675.1 Madoqua kirkii
GTGGTACACTGAAAACTGTAACACATTGAGGAAAGAAACTGAAGATGGTACAAACAAACATAAATATATTTTGTGCTCATGTATTGGAAGAATCAACACAGTTTAAATGACCATAAAACCCATACAAATCTACAGGTTTAATGTAATGCCTATTAAAATCAATGGCATTTTTCACAGATATAGAACAAAGAATGCTAAAATTTGTATGAAACCACAAAAAGCCCAGAACAGATAGAAATATTTTGAGAAAAAAAAATTGGAGCTACCATAGTACTTGACTTCAAAATATACTACAAAGCTACAGTAATCAAACCAGTATGGTACTAGCAAAAATAGATATATAGATTAGTGGAACAGAACAGAGAGCACAGAGAAAAACCCAACCACTTTTAGTCAGTTAATCTTAATCTATGACAAAGTGGTTAAGAATATGCAACTGGACAAAGACGGCTATGAAAATTGGACTGCTGCATGCAAAAGAGTAAAACTGTACCACTATTTCATCACATATACAAAAAAAAAACTTTCAAAATTGGTTAAAGGTTTAAATTTAAAATCTGAAACCCAAAGTTTCTATATTATAAGCATAGGAAGTCTGCTCTTTGACATAGATATTAGCAATATTATTTTCTGGCTCTGACTCCTCAGGCAAGGGCAACAAAGGCATAAGTAAACATTTAGGGACTACATGAAAGTAAAAATCCTTGTACATCTAATGAAACCATCAACAAAACCAAAAGCAACCTACTTAATGGAAGAAAACTTTTGCAAATTATATATATGATAAAGAGTTAATGTAAAAGAATATAAAAAGAACTCATACAACTCAATATCACAGAAGAAAACAGCACAATTAAAAGTGATAGAGGACCTGAATACACATTTTTCAGAGAAGACATGCAGATAGCCAATGTGCACATTAAAATGTGCCTAGCAGGACTAGTCATCAGGGAAATGAAAATCAAACCACAGTGACCTCTTAACACCTGTCAGAATGGCTATCATCAAAAATAAAACAGATAGCAATTGTTGGCAAGGATGCAGGGAAAAAAAATGAACCCATATGTACTGCTGATAAGACTGTGAACTGTTCCAATCACTATGGAAAACCATCTGCTACTGCTGCTGCTGCTGCTAAGTTGGTTCAGTCTTGCCTGACTCTGTGCGACCCCCATAGACAACAGCCCACCAGGATCCTCCATCCTTGGTATTCTTCAGGCAAGTACAGTGGAGTGAGTTGCCATGTCCTTCTCCAATGCATGAAAGTGAAGAGTGAAAGTGAAGTCACACAGTCATGTCCAACTCTTAGCAGCCCCATGGACTGCAGCCTACCAGGCTCCTCCACCCATGGGATTTTCCAGGATCTAGAGATACCTTAAAAATTAAGAATAACACTTCTGTATAATCAAGAAATTTCTCTTTTGGATATTTAGCCAAAGAAAACCAAAACAAAAGAAGACAAAATCAAAAAGACATATGCATCCCTATGTTCTTTGCAGCATAATTTACAATAACCAAGATATAAAAACAACCTAAGTATTCATTTATAGATGAATAGTTTAAAAAAATGTATTTATATACAATGGAATTTTCCCCAGGGTTATAAAGTAAATGAACTCTTGCCATTTGTGAATACATAGATGGATCTAGAAGATATCATGTCAAGTAAAATAAGTCAGACAGAGAGAGTCAAATACTATATGATATCACTTAAATGTGAAATCTAAAAATAAAACAAAATGAAAATAGACTCATAGAAACAGATAACAAAGGACAGGTTGCCAGAGGGATGAGTTTGGGGAGGGGGATTTGGAGATTAAGAGGTACAAACTGTTATTTATAAAATGAATATTGTAAGGATGTAATATACAAAATAAGGAATATGATCCAAAATGTGGTAACAACTTTATACAGGGACAGATGTATTTAGACTTATTGTGGTGACAATTTTTAATGTATAATATCTAAATATTGAATCACTATGATGTACACATGAAACTGACATGATATTATACATCAACTATATTTCAAACTTATAAAAACTTTGGCTTCATTAACTGAAGTAAAACCCTTAGTATGACCTACAACTCTGTATATAACCTTCAGCATCTTTTTCCTTGACAGCCATACAAATCTCAAGTTACTCTAATAATAAATAATTTCTTCCACACATGAAACTCTTCCTATTCTTTGTGCTTTTACTCACCATCTTTACTCTGCCAAAAACACAATTCCTTATATACATATATATATATATATAGTATCCATAAAGACTGAATTCAATGATCAGCTTCCCATGGCTATCTAGGGTCAACACTATGTGCCATGCCTCTGCATTTCCCTAACCACCAGAACGTACTCCTATATTTGTACCAGTAATTATCTGAACACATCTCTTCTATGAGGACAGGACCCTCATTTATTTCTCTGTATTTCCCTAGGTAATATTTTAAAGTAATTGTTCAATATAAATATATTGAAGCAATATAAATATTAAAAAAATAGTAGGCAATGTGTAGGCTCTCATCTTGCAAATCATACTGAGGTTTGTGAGAATATCCTGTGTCAATTGTTTTCTGACATTAGGTTGAAGGTATAATTTAGATATATCAAATATTTATATTGTTATTTTATTGCATTTGCAACTAAGACATCAATTTTCACAGTGGCTGAGAAAATACATTCTGTTTCTCCATGTGGGGGTTGATTTATTGTACTCTGTTTCCTGGTTATGTCTGCTAACACTTGATATTTCTACCTGTTATACAAGAAGCCTAATGTAATGTTGCAAGCATAAGTAGCAGAATCTAGGGTGGATTTACGCCAAATCAATTTAAATTGCATTTTAAAGCTGCAATTTAGGCCACTTGTGACAGAAACCTAGGCTCAGTCTTCATTCATCCACCTTGCATACAATTGTTTTTTTGTTTTTATTTTAATAAAAACTTAATGCGTATGCTTTCAAATCCAAACACACTAGGCGTTATATTTAGAAGACTGTAAATCTTCTTACACATTCAAACAAGAAATTTAAACATTATTTTAATATAATTAGTAAACCAAACTATATCTGGTTATTTCTGGTTATTGCATCTAACACTCTAATGCTGACAGTCTTGTCTCATTCTTAGTGCTTGCACGTTAACATAAACTAGGTTATTCTGTTCCTTGGTTATTCCTCCTTTTGCTGCTGCTGCTGCTAAGTTGCTTCAGTAGTCTCTGACTCTATGCAACCCCATAGACAGCAGCCCACCAGGCAAGAATATTGGAGTGGTTTTCCATTTCTTTCTCCAGTGCATGCATGCATGCTAAGTGGATTCAGTTCAGATCAGTTCAGTCTCTCAGTCATGTCTTGACTCTTTGTGACCCCATGAATTGCAGCACGCCAGACCTCCCTGTCCATCACCAACACCTGGAGTTCACTCAAACTCATGTCCATCAAACTGGTGATGCCATCCAGCCATCTCATCCTCTGCCGTCCCCTTCTCCTCCTGCCCCCAATCCTTCCCAACATCAGAGTCTTTTCCAATGAGTCAATACTTCCCATGAGGTGGCCAAAGCACTGGACTTTCAGCTTTAGCATCATTCCTTCCAAAGAACACCCAGGGATGATCTCCTTTAGAATGGACCAGTTGGATCTTGCAGTCCAAGGTATCCTCAAGAGTCTTCTCTAACACCACAGTTCAAAAGCATCAATTCTTCAGCACTCAGCTTTCTTGACAGTCCAACTCTCACATCCATACTTGACCACAGGAAAAATCATAGCCTTGACTAGATGGACATTGGTGGCAAAGTAATGTCTGCTTTTGAATATGCTATATAGGTTGGTCATAACTTTTCTTCCAAGGAGTAAGCTTCTTTTAATTTCATGGCTGCAGTCACCATCTGCAGTGATTTTGAAGCCCCCCAAAAATAAAGTCTGATACTGCTTCCACTGTTTCTCCATCTATTTCCCATGAAGTGATGGGACCAGATGCCATGATCTTCATTTTCTGAATGTTGAGCTTTAAGCCAACTTTTTTATTCTCTTCTTTCATTTTCATCACTAGGCTTTTTAGTTCCTCTTTACTTACTGCTATAAGGGTGGTGTCGCTTGCACATCTGAGGTTATTGATATTTCTCCCAGCAATCTTGACTCCAGCTTGTGCTTCTTCCAGCCCAGCGTTTCTCATGATATATTCTGCATAGTCAATGGCATCCCACTCCAGTACTCTTGCCTGGAAACTCCCATGGATGGAGGAGCCTGGTAGGCTGCAGTCCATGGGGTCGCTGAGTCAGACACGACTGAGCGACTTCTCTTTCACTCTTCACTTTCATGCATTGGAGAAGGAAATGGCAAGCCACTCCAGTGTTCTTGCCTAGAGAATCCCAGGGACGGCGGGGCCCAATATGTTGTCATCTGTGGGGTCACACAGAGTTGGGCATGACTGAAGCGACTTAGCAGCATCAGAAGTTAAATAAACCGGGTGCCAATATACAGCCTTGACATACTGCTTTTCCTATTTGAAACTAATCTGTTTTTCCATGTCCAGTTCTAACTGTTTCTTCCTGACCTACGTATAGGTTTCTCAAGAGGCTTCAATTGTGTCCAACTCTGTGGGACCCCATGGACAGCAGCCCACCAGGCTCCTCTGTCCACAGGATTCTCTAAGCAAGAATACTGGACTGGATTGCCATTTCCTTCTCCATTCCTCCTTTTAATGAGTGAGCAATTTCTGAGTTATTTTATAATAATAGTCACTTTTGCCCAGGAGTAATTTTACATCCAATCAATATTGTTTCCATATATTATCTAAATTGATTTGGATCTGTCAGTACTGACTTTTTCCAGTTTTTTCATTTCTATATTCCTCAAAAGCAGTTTATATCATTTTTTTCTCTCAATAGACATGGAGGCCTTTCCTCCCTCTATATACAAAAACTTTATTTATATTCTCAGTTTCCGCCATCTCTATCTCTTTACCTTACCCAGTCCACGTGTCTCCATCCCTATCCAAAAGCACCCACATGCATTCCAAGAGTTCTGTTTCAGAAGCTTTCTTTTTTATTTTTATTTTTCAAAGTGTATTTATCTGTTTGAATTGGGTCTTAGTTGTGGCATGTGGAATCTTCATAGCATCATGTGGCATGGGGGATATTCATTGTGTCATGTGGAATCTGTACTCACAGCACACTGACTCTAACTGTGGGGCACAGGCTCTAGAGTGCACGGGTTTCAGTAGATGTGGCATGTGAACTCTCAAGTTGGGTCTTGTGGGCTCCAGAGCACACAGGTTCGGCAGTCATGGCATGTGGGCTTAGATGCTCCATGGCATATGTTACCCAACCAGGGATCAAAGTCATGTCCCCTGCATTGCAAGATGAATTCTTAACCACTGGATCACCAGGGAAGCCCCCTTAGAAGCTTTTCAAAATGTACAGTTCTTGTTCTGCTTATAGTAAAATAGACTCAACTCAGGTACATTTCTTCCTTTCTTAACGAAGCAAGAGCATGTCATTTAAATGAGAAAGTTCAGTTATTTTTGTACATAAATACAAATTAGGTGAGTTATTACTTCCAAGTGAGTATGAACCAAATGCTATCTTTTATGTCCCAATCATGTTTTATGCCTATCTGTGAATCAGAAAGATATATGTATTTCCTATTTTGTCCTCTTTTTCCAAATTGTCTGTTTAGTATATAATGTATTGAGGGATAATATGAATAAGAAAAATTATTAAACCTAGAGGAAGACAGCTATTATGAGGAAGTTTAGTAATGAACAAATATCCATTGGTAACTCTTATACGCAAGGAACAGTCCTAAACTTAAGATATGCAATATATTTCTTCACTGGACTGAATTTTTCACCTTCTCCTTCTTCATATCTATGCTATATGACATTTCAGTACCTTCCACCTCCATGGTCAAATGTCCTTCACTGTTACTTGACTTTGGATTTGATCATGTGACTTACTTTTGTAAATGAAATGTTAGTAAATATGATACAAGTAGAAATGTGAAAAGTGCGTACTCTTTTGAGCTTATTTCTTTCTTCTTGGTCATTTCCATAAGAAATATAGGAACATTTTCAAACTGTTGGTGGAAATGCATCAATAAATTGGTGCAGCCATTATGGAGAACTGTATGGTAAAGCTTCTTAAACAACTAAAAATAGAGCTATCATATGATTTAGCAATCCCACTCCTAGGCATATATCTGGAGGAAAACATGACTCAAATGGACACATGTCCATTCATTTAAGTACTATTCATTTAAGTACTAATATTCATTTAAGTACTATTTACGATAGCAAACACATGGAAGCAATCTAAATATCTATCAACAAATGAATGGATAAAGATGTGATACATATACACTGTGGAATATTACTTAGCCATTAATAATAATGCCATTTGCAACAACATGGATGGATCCAGAGATCATCATACTAGTGTTAAAAAAAGAATTATAATATATGTGGAATTAAAAAAAATGATACATATAAACATATTTACAAACCAGAAACAGACTCACAGACTTAAAAGACAAACTTATGGTTTCCAAGGGGGATATGTGGAAGGGGAATGATAAATTGGAAACTTGAGAGTGACATGTACACATTAATATTTTTAGAATAGATAACCAATACACTATTATAGCCCAGGGAACTCTGTTCAATACTTTGTAATAACCTATATGGAAAAATCATTTGAAAAAGAATAGATACTTATTTATGTTTAACTGAATCATTTTGCTAATATGTGAAACTAACATTTCTTATATATCCATTGCTTCTTCTGGAGTTTTAAATTACCTTTTTATTTGTTTGTATTAATACTATGTTCATTTGAAGGGTTGAATTGATGAAAAGGATTTGTATGAAGCATAGATCTTATCCAACACCAAATTTGGTAATGATAAAAGATTTATAGGTGAGTGACAGTCATAATAAAAATACTATTTCCCCATTAGAATCCTAAGCCCTCATAGAGATAATCTCTATGAAAAATATCTCTTTCTCTTGTATTAGGATTTGTTTTTATAATAACAGAAAGACTTGAGCAACACAGACAGAAATAGTGTTCATAAAAGAATCATTTTCATTTAAAAATGCTTTTTATGCTCTATCAATTATTTAGCTATGCACCATAAATTTATAATTCCATATATACCTACAATAAGCACTCTAGTCAAGCAAGGTATATCTTACTTGAAAACTTTTACAGGAAGGGACTCTCAAATAGCTTGGCACGAGTAACGCCATTTACATCTTTCCAAATATGTCAGCTTAAGCTTATTTAGTAGGTTTACAAGAAAATGTCTTATCATTCATTTTTCTGACTCAAGGAGAAGGAATGAGTAACAACATTGCTGTTAACATTTTTCTTACAACGTCCTTAAGATTTTTCAATGTCCAAAAGACAGTAGCACATTTCTAGACTAGTCTAGTATTTTTCACTTCCCACTCTCTGTCCTCTTATCCCTTTCCAATATTCAGGAGCCTTCTATCAACTTTTCAAATAACTTCCCAAGAAATGTTGTAATAAAGATCAATATTCTCAGTTTTTTCTTGGAAAATATTTGTATAATATCACATTTGATTGATATTTTAGTCTTGACCCAGAATTCTAAGTTCAAAATAACTTTCCCCAATAATTTTATAGGCTATCTGTAGATATTCTTCAATATATAGTGCAGCTAATAGGACATATGACTTATGTTTGAGTCTTATACTTCTATGGGACAGCTGTCTATGAAAGTTCAGGACTCAGGTTTTAGATGGAAGAGAGTAAACCTGAATTCATCATTACATTCTTTATTGCTACATTTATATACTATCACAAATAACTGTCATCAGCTATTTACTAATAACTAGCAGATAGCTTAAGAAACAATTTATTTCCAGAATCATATCAATTGACTATGATTAATTATATATTTCACCAGCATTCCAGGGTAAAAGTGCGACCCCAGGACTGTAGCCCACCAGGCTCCTCTATCCATGGAATTCTCCAGGCAGGAATACTGATGTGGGTTGCCATCCCCTTCTCCAGGGGGCCTTACCTGACCCAGTGATGAAACCCAGAACTTCTGCATTGCAGGTGGATTCTTTATCTTCTGAGCCACCAGGGAAGCCCCATATAAGATAAAGCTTTTCCAAAAAAAAGCTCATTTTTGGAGATTGGGGAAAAATTATATTATTTTAAGCCACTTGTGTGTAATAATGTGATATGTTTTATATAATCCTCACAGTAATCCTGAAGATGGCTTATACTTGCATATACATTTTAATCTCTATTTTAGAAAAGGAAGCTGCTTAAATTTGCTATTAGTTCACACTGATAGCATGGATTTGAGGTAGAAATTAAACTCATAACTATCTAGCCTAGTGCCTACCTACTAAATTACACTGAGTTCCTTTCACACAGGGAATAAAATGACAACTTAAAAGCTGAGACCCATTTCTCAGGTGGGATTGACTTGTATTCCAGAATATGAGGTTAACTGGAGAAAGGAAACAAGACAGCATTGACTACACAACATGTAAATTTCCAGGAAGAAATAAAGAATGAAATTGAGCTAGAATGAATCAGGGAGGATTTTCTGCTCCAGTCCTTGATCCTTGTTTTGAGCAAGGTAGGGACTTTATGAAGTAATCAAACTGTTACGACCACAGGGAAGCCTCACTGACTATAGAGCTGTAAAGGAGTAGATACAGTTGCCTACAGTGAGGCTCAAGTAGACCTGGTGTATTGAACTCAGAAGCAAACACACTCCAAGCTTTGAAGGGAAGGATTAGGCTGTGTATGGAACTGTTCATGTGAGCAAGTTTTTCACAGCATGTTTATTCAGTGATTTTCATTATCTGTAACAAACTGCAAAATTAAAACCTGGACATAGATTTTAATTTTTAAAATCTAGTGTATCGATTTTACTATTGATTACATGTTTAATTTAACTTTGTGGTTAAAGAGTCTGCACTGCAGATATTTTCAGAAATGATGTAAAGGGAGGATTGTGCCATCCAGAAATGGTCCATGAAATAAGTAACCTGGGAACATTCAAGTTACAAAGCACTAACATAGGATCTGAATGTGTAAAATGTCAACCCTGGTAGAGTAAATCCACAACACATTTTAATCCCTTTGACTCTAACTTGACTTTAAATTTTTCATTTTTATTCTTTGTTCATTTCTCTAATTCATACAATTAAGGTGTACGTGGCAGCATTTTTTTCCTCAAAATTTTTGCTGAATTGCATTTTAATCTAACTGCTTTCTCAGTCTCTCCCCATGGCAGAGAAGAAAGAAATAATCTGATTAATGACAGGATATCCCAAGCACTAAAAATACAATGATTATAAATTGTGAGACCCTAAGATAGTGATCATCTATTTGTAACAGTTTTGTTAATATGGACATATTTGTTATCTATCATCACATTAAAAATTACCCTAAAACTCATTCTTTTGAAATAACACATATTTATTATTTTATAATTCCTTTACATCAAGAAAATGAGCATGGTTTAGCTGGGTCCTCAGCTTTATAATACCTCACAAGGCTGTAATAAAGATTCAACTTGGGGCAGGATCTGCTTCTGAATTCATTTATGTGATTGTTGCAGAATTCAACTCCTTATGGGTTTTTGGACTCACATCCTCAGTACCTTTCTGGATATTAGCTGCAATTTGACCTCAATTCCTTACCACTTGGGACTCTTCCACATAGTTGCTTGTTTCATCAAAACCAGAAAGAGAGAGAACCTATAAGTAAAATTGAAGTCAGTCTTTTATGAACTACTTATGGTAGTGGTCTCATTACTTTTGCCATATGCTATTCTTCAGAAGTCCAGCCAGTTAAACCTAGCCAGCTTGCAAGTAAAAGGTATCATTCAAACTCACGAATAGCAATAACTGGTGATTACCAGGGGGTCATCTTTGAGGCTGATCACTATAATAAAATGAGTCTCTGAAATATATTCAGTGTTCAGTAAATATTAGCAACTGTTATAATGCTAATCAGTATATCAATTATGTGTTTACAAAACACTTCCTTGTTCAACAAATTAAAAAATCAAATATTTTGCATCATTCAAGTCTCCTCAACAACATCAGATTTGTAGGCTAGATATTATCATGCCTATTTTATAATTTGGAAAGTGTTAATTATTTGAAATTTTGTCTTTGAATATACAGTCCTGGGTTTAAAAGAACACTTTTCCAAATGGCCCCCATATTGCCCAAAGACAGACTCATGGATTGGTACTCAGCACACCTGATGTATTGAAGAAATTAGGTTAAAATTTTAGGCCTCCTTTGTTCTAAAACTTTTCCCAGAGGCAGGCCATACCTCATGAAAAATAACCTTCTCCTCATCTGGTGACTCATGACCTCCTGATCCCTGAAACAGCCCCTCTACAATGGTATAATGGTGTTTTTCTATTAATCCTTAACTGATGATTTATTGACTTATAGTCTTGTCTACTGGCAAGAGACCCCCCCGGTGATGTATTTTCTGTTAAAACTTTTTCCGGGTAGCTGTTTTTCTGAAGACTGACCAACCGCAACAGGGTGGTCAGCCAGCCGTTTCAACCTGACTACCTCAGACCTATCCCCTTAAAGGTCAAGCTTCGCCCACCAATCAAACGTCCTCATCCCACCTGTACCTGCCTATGCCCCCCCCAATCACATTGTTTTCAGTGTCCTAACCTCACTCCCGCCTGCTTGTGATTTTTCTGTATAAAAATCCTTAGTGACCAGCGTTCTGGGTTCAATGAAGAAATTAGGTTAAAATTTTAGGCCTCCTTTGTTCTAAAACTTTTCCCAGAGGCAGGCCATACCTCATGAAAAATAACCTTCTCCTCATCTGGTGACTCATGACCTCCTGATCCCTGAAACAGCCCCTCTACAATGGTATAATGGTGTTTTTCTATTAATCCTTAACTGATGATTTATTGACTTATAGTCTTGTCTACTGGCAAGAGACCCCCCCGGTGATGTATTTTCTGTTAAAACTTTTTCCGGGTAGCTGTTTTTCTGAAGACTGACCAACCGCAACAGGGTGGTCAGCCAGCCGTTTCAACCTGACTACCTCAGACCTATCCCCTTAAAGGTCAAGCTTCGCCCACCAATCAAACGTCCTCATCCCACCTGTACCTGCCTATGCCCCCCCCAATCACATTGTTTTCAGTGTCCTAACCTCACTCCCGCCTGCTTGTGATTTTTCTGTATAAAAATCCTTAGTGACCAGCGTTCTGGGTTCATTCCTTCCGAGGAGTTCGAACCCCGGCTAGCTGGTTCAATAAATCCTCTTGCGGTTGCATCGATATCCTGAGTTCTGGTGTGATCTGTGAAGCGACGACTCCCGTTGATTAGGCCTTCTCCGGGTCTAACAGTATCAGTTACCAATCACTCTGTACGAAATCATGCTAGAACAGTAGGAGAAAACAACGATTCTTTCATTTTCCTCAAAGATCTGGGATTTGAGTGAGATCTGAGAGTTCTTACTTTGAATCTTTTTTTTTCTTTCCTTTTTTAAAATATAAATTTATTTATTTTAATTGGAGGCTAGTTACTTTACAATATTGTATTGGTTTTGCCATACATTGACATGAATCCACCACGTGTGTACACGTGTTCCCCATCCTGAACCCCCCTGCCACCTCCCTTCCCATACCATCCCTCTGAGTCATCGCAATGCACCAGCCCCGAGCATCCTGTGAATCTCTTAAGCACTAGCAGTCCGAAGTTTTTATTCCCATGCTCTCACGCCTAGGCTGGGCAGTCTGAAACAGCTGAGGCTCAAACAGTAGGCGATGTTTCTGGATCTCTGTTGTCTTTCCTTGTAAACTTCCCTGTGGCTTCCTGAGATAGTAGAGATCCTTAAGTGTTTGTTGAAGGCTCCCAGAGTGACTATTCAAGATAAATCAGCTGATGCTGCATGTTTTTTTCTAACCTATCATGTGTCATCATTTTCACTAACATCTATACTTTGAAACAGTCACAAAAAAACACAGCCAAGTTCAAAGAGAGAAAATGTAGAATCCATTTATTCCAGGGAAGAATATCAACTAATGTTAAAGTTTAGCTCAAGCAGCTATTATTATAAAATGTTTTTAAATGTCAGCAATTCCTATCTTTCTTCTTTTTTCTATGTATCATCTTAGTTCCTTTTCTATGTTTCTCTTCTTTATACCAGGTTGGTATAAAGAGTTTTTAACATCCATTTTAATTCATTTCTCAAATATTTCTCAAATTGTTTCCTGACCCTACCATCAAAATTATTGTCTAGTCACAGTGAAATGCAGAGTTCAAAGCGTAAGAGACCCTTAGCTGAGAGCTATCATATCTTTGAATCTCTATGATTGTTTCATCATTTTCAGGCTTACGTTTATCTCATCTTGCTCATCCTCATTATTCTTCCTTATCTCAAAGATCTAATGCATCAGTGAACTCGTGGGAGGTCTTAAGCACACAGCAGGTAACTGTAAACAAGAGCTTACAAATTCATATTCAGAAGATTTTCAGAACAAAAAAATGAGAAAGGGAGAAAAGGAAAGCTGTTTATGTAATTACAAACAACACTGTATTCAATGAGAACATGTCTGACTTCAGTAAATTGCCATTGTACCCTAAGCAAATGCAAAAACACATCACTAAAGCAATACATTTTAAATTCATTACTAAGCCTGTTTAAAAAATGTCCAGAATTTTCTTGAGATATTGAAATAGTCATGTACCATGGGCCTTAAACATTATATGTCTGCCACAGCACAAGGAAGCAAATAACAGAGGATAGTGAGGATTCAGGAAACATTGACACTTGACAGTCTAGGAAGTCTTTCGTATTTTCAAATTTCTTCATATCTACCTCAAAATCTGCCCTGTTATCTTTGCCTCTCTACTTCTAAACAGGGTACAGAATCCCTTTATTAATTGCAAATGACCTTCAAAGTAAGCATAGACACACGACTCAGTCAATACCTTTCAGCCAAAGACAACCAGGAACACACCTATAGTAGAATAAGCCGGCTGTGCTGCAATGAGGATGAACATGTCTCATGGGGCTTCCCAGAAAGACAGTATTGGAAAAGAAAGATATGTTTTGGAATTGTATGAGTTAGTTTTGAGCAGAGACATTACTTTGCAAACAACGGTCCATCTTGTCAAAGCTATGGTTTTTCCAGTAGTCCTGCATGGATATGAAAGTTGGAATATAAAGGAAGCTGAGTGCTGAAGAATTGATACTTTTGAACTGTGGTGTTGGATAAGACACTTGAGAGTCCCTTGAACAGCAATGAGATCCAACCAGGCCATCTTAAAGGGAATCAGTGTTGAATATTTATTGGAAGGACTGATGCTGTAGCTGAAACTCCAATACTTTGGCCACCTGATGAGAAGAACTGAATCACTGGAAAAGAGCCTGATACTGGGAAAGATAGAAGGCGATAGGAAAAGGGGATGACAGAGGATGAGATGGTTGGATGGCATCACTAATTCAATGGACTTGAGTTTGAGTAAACTCCAGGAGCTGGTGATGGACAGGGAGGCTTGGTGTGCTGTAGCCTATGAGGTCACAAAGAGCCAGACACAACTGAACAACTGAACTGAACTGAAAAGGAAGCAAGGCTTTGCTCTGGCTTTATGATGTTCTGAAATATGGTCAATGACCTGACTCTTTCTCATAATAACTCCTATCTAGAAGGAAGGAAAAGTAGGCTGAGGATAAAACTACAATTGTTAAAGAAGTAACAGTCAGCTAGTGACAATAAAAGCCAGAAAGTGATGTGTTTGATCATTTTGTGATTTGGACAATGTCCAAGCTTTGTGTATATGTTCAGACCTGATTACAAAGTATTCTGGCTTTGATCACAGAGCACCCTTATCTACATTATGGTCAATTAAATTATTTATGTTCTACAGGTGAGCACCAAAAAACAGCTGATGGTACCAGGTTCCAGCAGTCAAGAACGGCTTTCTTTTTTCCCACCTTGCACAAGTTGCTCAATTTCATCTTAAATTTTCTTCATGTTAAAAATGAGGTTATACAAATAATGACTGCTTAATACAAATATTGAAGAAATAACCCCTGCTTAACAGAATCACTCTCTCTTGGGAGAAAAAGTGAGAAAATAGAGAGAGAAAGAGAGAGAAAAGTGCTCAGTTAGCTAGAGCTCAAAAAAATCTCAGTCTCATTCTATCATTACCTTAAAAAAAAAAAACCTTCCCATTCTACATATCAGTTTCCTAATCTTTATATTGGGCTGATAATTTTTTCTTGTCCCCCCCTCCACCCTTGGAAACATATCTGTCTTTTATATCTACTGCATAAATATTTTTTTTTATTTTAAAATAAAACACATATATATAAAAGCACACAAAACACAAAAGTGAAAGTAAACACACTGTAAATACATAATTCTCACTTTAAAATGAAGAAAAAGATGAGGAAGAAGAAAAAGGAAAAGAAGAAGCATAAGAAGGAGCAAAAGAAGCCTTCTCTCTCACCATGGCAAGTCCTTTGCTACATCCCAGCCCCAATCATCTTCTTCTCATTAAAGGTACCCACGAAGCAGAATTCTGTGTTAATTATTTAATTTACCTAAGTTGTTTTTATAACTCTACCTCTATGACTATACTAGATGTGGAGAATACTTATTGAGGTTTGAATATTGTAGTTATTCTTAGAGGAAAAGGTCAAGTGTATTAGTAGGTCTTTTGAATATGGATGTCAAAGAACAAATAGAGAAATTGAGGAAGTACATCTGTAAGTGAACTTCCCTGGTAGCTCAGCTGGTAAAGAATCTGCCTGCAATGCAGGAGACCGTGGTTCAATTTCTGGGTCAGAAAGATCCTTTGGAGAAGAGATATGCTATCTACTCCAGTATTCTTTCCTGGAGTATCCCACGGACAGAGTGGCTTGGCTGGCTACAGTCCATGGTGTCACAAAGAGTCAGACATGACTGAGTGACTAAGCACATATGTAAATGTGGTTACAAAAGGTACCTGCCCAAGATGAGGCAAATGGAGGGTACTTTCAGAACATCTCTAGCAACTTTGGTGTTCTTTCAAGTTCCTAATACTTAGGTCCTGTAGTCTGTCTCTTTATTTGCCACTGGGAAATGTTCTTATATCATCATTTTCACTTCAGTACAATTGTGTATACTATAGGATGAATAAAAATTACTATCCTATCTTTTCAAAATATTTGCATTTTAAAATTTTACTATTTTTAATATTCCTACTATTGGAATTTTAGAAATTATTCAGTAAAGAAAAATGACATCTTTAGACCAGAAAGGTTTTCTTGGCAACCTTAATATCACATGACACTGATCTATTTCCATATTACTTTTGAAAATGACATTTTCTTTGATTGATGATAGAGAAATGTCTGCTCTGGAAATAAGTAGGCTTGAATTTCAGGCCGAGATCTAACCATACAAATTTGAGGAAGCATTTCGATATGTATGTCCTCAGGGGCGAGAGGAGCTACCCCCACCTCCGAGGTCAGGGCAGCGGCCAGGAGAAGCTACCCTACACCCTGGAGGTTGGGACGGCAGCTGAGGGGAGCAAACCCGAAGTCCAAGGAACTGTGGCTGCACGGGTGCAGAAGGGTCAAGAGGAGCTACTCCACGTTCAAGGCCAGGAGGGGCGATGTGAGGAGATACCCCTCGTCCAAGGTAAGGAGCAGTGGCTGCACTTTGCTGGAGTAGCTGTGAAGAGATACCCCATGTCCAAGGTAAGAGAAACCCAAGTAAGATGGTAGATGTTGCAAGGGGCATCAGAGGGAAGACACACAAACCATAATCACAGAAAACTAGTCAATCTAATCACATGAACCAAAGCCTTGTCTAACTCAATGAAACTAAGCCATGCTGTGTTGGGCCACCCAAGAGGCAGGCATGGTGGAGATCTGACAGAATGTGGTCCACTGGAGAAAGGCATGGCAAACCACTTCATTATTCTTGCCTTGAGAACACTATGAACAATATGAAAAGGCAAATGATAGGATACTGAAAGAGGAACTCCCCAGGTTGGTAGGTGCCCAATAAGCTACTGGAGATCAGTGGAGATATAACTCCAGAAAGAATGAAGAGATGGAGCCAAGGCAAAAACAACACAGAGTTGTGTATGTGACTGGTGACAGAAGCAAGGTTTGATGCTGTAAGGAACAATATTGCATAGGAACCTGGAATTGCAGGTCCCTGAATCAAGGAAAATCAGAAGTAGTCAAACAAGAGATGGCAAGAGTGAACGTCAACATTCTAGGAATTACCAAACTAAAATGGACTGGAATGGGTGAATTTAACTCATATGACCTTTATATCTACTACTTTCGGCAGGAATCCTTTAGAAGAAATGAAGTAGCCATCATGGTCAACAAAAGAGTCCAAAATAATATCAGCATCTGAATGCAGAGTTCCAAAGAACAACAAGAAGAGATAAGAAAGCCTTCTTCAGAGATCAATGCAAAGGAATAGAGGAAAATAACAGAATGGGAAAGACCAGAGATCTCTTCAAGAAAATTAAAGATACGAAGGGAACATTTCATGCAAAGATGGGCTTGAAAAAGGATAGAAATGGTACGGACCTAACAGAGCAGAAAATACTAAGAAGAGGTGGCAAGAATGACTGAGATAACCATGATGGGGTGATCACTCATCTAGAGCCAGACATCCTGGAATGTGACGTCAAGTGGACCTTAGAAAGCATCACTACAAACAAAGCTAGTGGAGGTGATGGCATTCCAGTTGAGCTATTTCAAATCCTGAAAGATGATGCTGTGAAAGTGCTGCACTCAATATGCCAGCAAATTTGGAAAACTCAGCAGTGGCCACAGGACTCAAAAAGGTCAGTTTTTATTCCAGTCCCAAAGAAAGGCAATGCCAAAGGATGCTCAAACTACCACACAATTGCACTCATCTCAAACGCTAGTAAAGTAATGTTCAAAATTCTCCAAGCCAGGCTGCAGCAATATGTGAACTGTGAACTTCCAGAGGTTTAAGCTAGTTTTAGAAAAGGCAGAGGAACCAGAGATCAAATTGCTAACATCTGCTGGATCATGGAAAAAGCCAGAGTTCCAGAAAAACCTCTATTTCTGCTTTATTGACTATGCCAAAGCCTTTGACTGTGTGGACCACAATAAACTGTGGAAAATTCTGAAAGAGATGGGAATACTAGACCACCTGACCTGCCTCTTGAGAAACCTATATGCAGGTCAAGAAGCAACAGTTAGAACTGGACATGGAACAACAGACTGTTTCCAAGTAGGAAAAGGAGTACATCAAGACTGTATATTGTCACCCTGCTTATTTAACTTATATGCAGAGTACATCAAGAGAAACGCTGGGCTGGAAGAAGCACAAACTGGAATCAAGATTGTCAGGAGAAGTATCAATAACCTCAGATATGCAGATGACACTACCCAAAAACTCAGCAGTGGCCACAGGACTCAAAAAGGTCAGTTTTTATTCCAGTCCCAAAGAATGTGAGGTTAAGTCACTCAGTTGTGTCCGACTCTTTGTGACCCCATAGATTGTAGCCGACCAGGCTTCTCCATCCATGGGATTTTCCAGGCAAGAGTAATGGAATGGGTTGCCATTTCCTTCTCCAGAGAATCTTCCCAATCCTAGGATCAAACCCAGGTCTCTCACATTGCAGGCACACACTTTACTGTCTGAGCCACTAGGGAAGCCTCCAATCCCAAAGAAAGGTAATGCCAAAGATGGTCAAACTACCTCACAATTGCACTCATCTCACACACTAGTAAAGTAATGCTCAAAATTCTCCAAGCCAGGCTTAAGCAATATGTGAACCGTGAACTTCCAGATGTTCAAGTTGGTTTTAGAAAAAGAAGAGGAACCAGAAATCAAGTTGCTATCATCTGCTGGGTCATGGAAAAAGTAAGAGAGTTCCAGAAAAACATCTATTTCTGCTTTATTGACTATGCCAAAGCCTTTGACTGTGTGGGTCACAATTAACTGTGGAAAATTCTGAAAAGATGGGAATACCAGACCACCTGACCTGCCTCTTAAGAAACTCATATTCAGGTCATGAAGCAACAGTTAGAACTGGACATGGAACAACAGACTGGTTCCAAATAGGAAAAGGAGTACGTCAAGGCTGTATATTGTCACCCTGATTATTTAACTTCTATGCAGACTACATCATGAGCAATGCTGGGCTGGAAGAAACACAGCTGGAATCAAGACTGCCAGGAGAAATATCAATAACCTCAGATATACAGATGACACCCCTTTATGGCAGAAAGTGAAGAGGAACTAAAAACCTCTTGTTGAAAGTCAAAGGGGAGAGTGAAAAAGTTAGCTTAAAGCTCAACATTCAGAAAAAGAAGATCATGCCATCTGGTTCCATCACTTCATGGGAAATAGATGGGGAAACAGTTGAAACAGTGACTGACTTTATTTTGGGGGGCTCCAAAATCACTGCAGATGGTATTGCAACCATGAAATTAAAAGACACTTACTCCTTGGTAGGAAAGTTATGACCAACCCAGATAGCACATTCAAAAGCAGAGACATTACTTTGTCAACCAAGGTCTGTTTAGTCAAGGCTATGCTTTTTGCTGTGGTCGTGTATGGATGTGAGAGTTGGACTGTGAAAAAAGCTGAGTGCTGAAGAATTGATGCTTTTGAACTGTGATGTTGGAGAAGATTCTTGAGAGTCCCTTGGACTGCAAGGAGTTCCAACCAGTCCATTCTAAGGGAGATCAGTCCTGGATGTTCATTAAAAGCACTAATGCTAAAGCTGAAACTCTAATTTTTTGGCCACCTCATGCAAAGAGTTGACTCATTGGAAAAGACTTTAATGCTGGGAAGGATTGGTGGCAGGAGGAGAGGGGACGACAGAGGATGAGGTGGCTCGGTGGCATCACTAACTCAGTGGACATGAGTTTGGGTGAACTCTGGGAGTTGGTGATGGACAGGTGGCCTGGCATGCTGTGATTCATTGGGGTATCAAAGAATCGGATATGACTGAGAGACTGAAGTAAACTGAAGTGTCACCTCAGTTGTAAGAGCCTGGGAGCTAGTGCTGTAATGTTCTAGTCCTGCCTTCAAGGAGCCCTGAGTTACTGAGGCAGACAAATAATCAAATTCCCAGTTTAAGCAAAATATGATCTGTGATGGATTTCCCTGGTTTATCAGACAGTAGAGGATTGACCTGCAATGCAGGAAACCTTAATATTATCCCTGGGTTGGGAAGATCCCCTGAAGAAAATAATGCATACCTGATCCAGCACTCTTGCCTGGAGAATTTCATGGACAGTGGGGGTCCCTGCTGTCACAAACAATAGGACATGACTGAGTAATTAACTTTTTCACTACCATAATCTGTGATATGAAAGAAATGCTCAAAAAAAACACCACAGGGAATCAAAATGAAGTGACTGGAGGGTATACACTCTAGAAATGGGAAATTAGATAAATATAATAAAAAAATAAGAACTTCCAGTTATAAAATATATCGTCACTAAGGATATAATATACAATGTGATAATGAACTCTGTTGTAAGTTTTATATGAAAGTTGAGAGTAAATCCTAAGAGTTCTTAGCATAAGCAAAAAATATTATCCCTCTAATGTTGTACCTATATGACATGATGAATATTTGTTAAACCTATTTTGATAATCATTTTATGAATGATGGAAGTCAAATCATTATACTGTACATCTTAAACATATACAATGCTGTATGATCCTTGGGTCATGAATATCCCCTGGAGAAGGAAACGGCAATCCACTCCAGGAAATGGCAACCCACCCAAATTATTCTTGTCGAAAAATCCAGACAGAGGATCCTGGTGGGTTACAGTCCATAGGGTAGCAAAGAATTGGATGCTACTAAACAATTAAGCATGAAAGCATGTATTCAAATATATCACAATAAAACTGGGAGGAAACAAAGCCACTGGATCCTAACTCAGAGATGAAAGAAGACCTCTCGAGAAAAATTAACTGTAAAGGACTGGGAGGAATTAGCCTGTTGAATAAGGGAAGAGAAAGATTCTAGGCAGCAAAAATACTCATGATGAAATAATGTATAACAAATTGTAAGTAGGTGATAATGTGGTTTTATCTGTAAACTGAAGATGGAGACTAGTGGTTTAATTCATAAATTGAAGGCACAAAGTACTGGTAGCTGAAGAGAAAAATGTACCTGTTACACTAATCTTTGGGTCGTGGAAGCAATAGTGAGCTATTGAATAGAGGAGTGAATTCATCAAATTTTCAAATTGAAAAGACTACCTCAGTGTAACAGTCTGATCATTACACTGAGTAAATGTTTTTTAAAAAAGACTACTTCAGCTACAGTGGGAAAAAAGGACTGGACAAAAACAGAATCAAAATAGAAGACAAAGGAAAAAAAGAAGCAGGTTTGGTAATAAACTTGGAAAGTAAATTTTGTAGAGCCAGAATGATTAACTCCATTTTAGGTATTTAATGTTGATCGTTCTGATTAGAGTTTTAGTAAATATTTTCTGTTGGAAGGAAGGAATGAGCAAGAAAATAGGGACAGCAGGTGAGGGTAGAGCAAGGAGAGGGTGGGAGGGAGAACAGAGGAACTGTTTAGATCTCAGGAGTTTGACTTTGAACTATCTAATTAGATGATGTTAGCATATAGACAGTACTTCAGGTCATGAAAATAAACATCATTTAGGTAGCGAGTATCAGACATCCCTTCAGTTTTCAGTTCAGTCGCTCAGTAGTGTCCAACTCTGCAACCCCATGAACAGCAGCATGCCAGGCCTCTCTGTCCATCACCAACTGCCAGAGTCTACCCAAACCCATGTCCATTGAGTCATCCCTTACCATATGTGAAGGCATCACCGGGGATATTGAAAACCTCTGCAGCACTGTCCTTACTCCTAATTTGAAAATATGACTACAGTACCTGAAGTACTGGGTGTGAATCCCAAAACCTGAGGTATATTATCCTACATACTTGCTAAGTCCATTGCGTGGCTAATGTCTAAAGCTCTTACAAGGGTGTCCAAGAGGTATGAATAAGAATGCCAATATTAACAGTGTTTCAATTTCAAAATATTAGAAGAAATAAATCTTGATTATATCAATAAGACAATCACAAGCAGTTACATTTTAACATAATTATCAAGGGATATTCATTAAAATGAATACAGTAGAATTACATGCGTTAACATGGAAAAATATCAAAATTAGTGATAATATGCATAAGATATCTTGTAAGATGCCAATTTGCAGTATGAAAACATAGAGAACCATGCTATATATTTTATATTGATGTTTGTTGTAGTTGTTCAGTTGTATCCAACTCTTTGAGACCCCATGCACTGCAACACACCAGGTTTCCCTGTTCTTCACTACCTCTAAGGGCTTGCTCAAACTTATATCCATTGAGTCAGAGATGTCATCCAACCATCTCATTGTCTGTCATCTCCTCCTACTGACCTCAGTCTTTCACAAGCTCAGGGTCTTTTCCAATGAGTTGGCTTTTTGCATCATGTGGCCAAAGTATTGGAGCTTCAGCTTAAGCATCAATCTTTCCAGTGAATATTCAGGGTTGATATCTAACTATACAGAAATATCATAAAAACACGATATAAATATAAACTCCAAAATTATAATAGAAATCTTTCTCAACAGAGAGAACAGTGTTTCAATTCAAAATATTAGAAGAAATAAATCTTGATTATATCAATAAGACAATCACAAGCAGTTACATTTTAACATAATTATCAAGGGATATTCATTAAAATGAATACAGTAGAATTACATGCGTTAACATGGAAAAATATCAAAATTAGTGATAATATGCATAAGATATCTTGTAAGATGCCAATTTGCAGTATGAAAACATAGAGAACCATGCTATATATTTTATATTGATGTTTGTTGTAGTTGTTCAGTTGTATCCAACTCTTTGAGACCCCATGCACTGCAACACACCAGGTTTCCCTGTTCTTCACTACCTCTAAGGGCTTGCTCAAACTTATATCCATTGAGTCAGAGATGTCATCCAACCATCTCATTGTCTGTCATCTCCTCCTACTGACCTCAGTCTTTCACAAGCTCAGGGTCTTTTCCAATGAGTTGGCTTTTTGCATCATGTGGCCAAAGTATTGGAGCTTCAGCTTAAGCATCAATCTTTCCAGTGAATATTCAGGGTTGATATCTAACTATACAGAAATATCATAAAAACACGATATAAATATAAACTCCAAAATTATAATAGAAATCTTTCTCAACAGAGAGAGAGAAAACATGAAAGGTTTCAAATGTCCTGTAACCTTTTAGCTTATTTTTATATTGATTTAGTATGCTTAAATATTAACATTCAATACTGATAAGCATTATATTACATTGTTTTGCAGGTTTCAAGTTTTATATATCATGCACAATGTATTATTTTCCAACTTACTGTATCCGCTGACTGCTATATTTTTGAGATTTACCTGTGTTAGAGTCTAATTATTCCCTCTTCTCTCCAGTACTTTAAAATATTTCATAGAATACTTTTAAGGGCAAGGGGAGGAATGAATAAAAAATATACAATAACAAAAAAGAATGTGAAACTGTTATACATGTGTGCTAAGTCATTTCCGTCATGTCTAATTCTTTGCAACCCAATGAATGTAGCCTACCAATAGCTGGAGAGCCAGACAATACTAAGCAATGTGACCACAGGGCTAAAAGTGTTCCAGGGTGAAGAAACAACAGAAATAGCCTTCAGAAAGAAACGATAAATAGTATGTGTTGTCATGTGCTTATTAGCTTCACACTATTTGTTCTCTGGTTCTTCCCCGGTGGCACTAGTAAAGAACCTACCTGCCAATGCAGGAGACTCAGGAGACGCGAGGTTCGATCTGTGGGTTGGGAAGATACTCTGGAGGAGGGCATGGCAACCCATCTTGGTATTCTTTCCTGGAGAATCCCATGTTTAGAGGAGCCTGGTGGGCTGCAGTCCAAAGAGTTGCAAAGAGTTAGCCACAACTGAATTGGTCTGTGTTATTTTTGTTGTTCCATCTAGACTGTAAGTTTTCTGATGCTTTTGCATACTTAAGGTTTATACCAGAGAACCTAAAACAGAATGCAATGCATAAGATAAATTTTAAAAGGAGTGCTTATTGAATAATTGTATTATTTAATAATGTTTTAAGTAAAGCAATTACTTTCTTATTCCTGCAAGACACTGAAAGTGCAAAAAAAAATTTTTTTTGGCCACGCTGTGTAGCATATGGAATCTTAAATCCCTGAACAGGGATCAAATCCTCGCCCCTTGTGATGAAAGTGTAGAATCTCAACCACTAGATCACAAGGGAAGGCCCATGAATGTTAAATTTTTCCAGAAATAAAATTGCAATAAGTAATATATTATTTATACCAACAAATAAATTATAAATGAAATAAATGTATAAACCTAAGAAAATTTTTTCAAGAGTAATTTTTCCACATTCAAGTTATAGGTCTTCATACATGCCCTGTCACTTCAGTTATGACCAATTTTTCGTGACTCCATGGGTGGACAATAACCCACCAGGCTCCTCTTTCCAAGGGATTCTCCAGAAAAGAATACTGGAGTGGGTTGCCATGACCTCCTCCAGGGGATCTTCCTGACTCAGGGAACCAAGTGGGACTCCTGCATCTTCTGCATGGCAGGCAGTTTCTTCACCAGTAATGCCCATAGGTCTTTATAATTAAGCCAAAAAAGCATAATTTTCATTAATAATGTTATCTTCTTTTTTTAGTTTCAACAAGGAAATGGTCCATACACTTTAAAAATTCATTATAGTGACCAATCAAAAGATGGGACATGTTGATGATGTTGACAGAAAGTTAATAACTTCTTGTTGCAAACCCAGTGTTATACTGAAAAATATATTCCTGATTTGGGACACATAGCTGGAATTTTTAAAATACCTTCATTTTATCCTCTAGTGCCATATTTTCTCTTTACTTGAAATCCTGATTTATTGAATAACAACTAGCCCATAGTGGAGCTACTCTGAATGTCAAATGGAATCTAAAGCTGTCTCTCCCAAGCACCTCTCTATGTAATCTGGGCTGTAGCTCATCTCTGAGAGTGGAAAGGGGTCATAGAGATCATTCAGTTTAGATCCTCACTTGTGCAGGAATACTTGAGCACCATCTCTGTGATGTCACACTTTACAGAGACATAGTCATCCAACCCTTGCTATAACATTTTCCGTGAATGAGAGCTCAATATTTCCCACAGAAATATATTCCATCATTGAGCAGATCTGTTATAATATTCTTTCTTATGTTCCCCAGTGGCTCAATGGTAAAGAAGCTGCCTGGAATGCAGGAGCCATAGGTTCGATCCCTGGGTCAGGAAGATTCCCTGGAAATGCGCATGACACTTCCCTCCAATATCCCTGCCTAGAGAATCCTGTGATCTGAGGAACCTGGTGGGACACAGTCCATAGTGTCACAAAGAGACAGACGACTGAAACGACTTAGCATGCACGTATGCGTGCTAAGCCATATTTTTTTCTCTGCATTCTAGGGCTGCCTCTGAATTTCTTGAGAATATGGTAGAATTTAAATACATGGCTTTGTTCTTCATCCCTATGTGCCCATGTTCACTGAATGTGCACACCGCTACACCAGGTCCACCACCAAATATTTAAGTCCTCATACATGGCAACTTGGGAAAATGACACATCATATCCTCAGCTTTACCAGTCTTATTGTCATAGCTCTTCTTATCTGTCTTGGGTTTCCTTGCACTCAATCACTCATACTATAACATCTGTCTTCTCATATCACCAATGAAATCTGTAGCAATGACTCACACTACAGTATAATTCATAAAGATTGAAATGCCTATATGAGGAATTGATATTTGATCTGGGAAAGAACTTAAAACAAACAATGACAACAACACAACCCATGGATCTCTATCCAGAGTTGGCCCTGAATAAACTGTTTAAGAAATTGGATCAACTAAAGAGTGACTGTGCCTGTGCAGAATCAGCTGACTACCCCTTAATTAAGACCAAGTAATGGCTTCCTGGGTGGTGCTAATAGTACAGGCCCCATCTTTGCAGGAGATGGCAGAGATGTGAGTTCAGTCCCTGGATTATGAAAATCCCCTAGAAGAGGGCATGGCAACTCATTCCAGTACTCTTGTCTGAAGAATCCCATGGAAAGAAAAGCCTGGAGGACTACGGTCCATGGGGTCACAAAGAATCAGCCATAACTGAAGCAACATAGCATGCAAGAACAAGTAAAGGATGCATTTATCTTAGTTTATACATAACTTTTATGACACTATTACCTAAGTACAATGAATAAACTAATGCTTGTTTTTATCTAGTTATCATTGGGTATGTGACAGGAGGAAGGAAGGTATGTGCACTGATAACTTGCCCAATCCAATCATTGATTTTTACCATTTCAAAAGCCACTGGACTATTAAGTGACAGCAAGAAGGTTTAAGATAGACTACAGCAAACAAAGGTGAAACATGTGAAACAGTTTTAATCTTCATTATTTCATGTATTTTACAATGTATTGGTCTTTTCTCTGATCAGTTGTCTTATTTATGACATAAGAGTATTAACCAGGCTTCCCTGGTGGCTCAGATGGTAAAGCGTCTGCCTGCAATACAAGAGACCCGGGTTCGATTCCTGGGCCAGGAAGATCCCCTGGAGAAGGAAATGGCAATACATTCCAGCACTCTTGCCTGGAAAATCCCATGGACGGAGGAGCCTGATAGGCTACAGTCCATGGGGTCGCAAAGAGTAGAACACGACTGAGCAACTTCACTTCACTTCAGTAACCCTTACAGGTGAATAAAATTATCTTTGGAAATCAGTAGAACTGAGTTATAATACTGGTTACTGCAATCATTATCTGAATAACCTTGAGCAAGTTACATACTTTCTAAGACTCTATATCTTCCATGAAAATCAAGAAAATATCATTTCTACAATGTTTACAAGTACAGGATATTCACAAAGTTATCTTGTGTCACATAAGCAATGCCTATATACGAAAGCCTAAAATGTGTATCACCCAAGTCATACCCAATGGCCTAAAAAAAAAATAGGTGTATAACATAATGAGTTGTTTCTCCCAGAGGCATTTACAATTCTGAGATCTTATGATATGAGAATGAGGACTTTCTTTCAAAATAAATTTTATTAGAGTCATATTTATAAGAATGTTCTGTGTTTACTCATACATGACAAGCACTTTGTTCATATTTTTATTTTTTCATTATTTTTGCATTTATTCAACATGGATTTATTACATGGAAAGCTATATGATTGAATGTTTATAAGATACTTAGACAAACAAAAAGTATGGACCTGCTTGCAAGTCTGCAGCACTCTTATGATAGATAAGTAAGTGTTAGTCACTCCAGTCATTTTTGACTCTTTGCGACTCTCTGGACTGTAGCCTGCCAGGTTCCTCTGTCCATGGAATTCTCCAGGCAAAAATACTGGAGTGAGTTGCCACTTCCTTCTCCAGGAGAGATAGATAAATGATATAAATAAAATACAAAGGAAGCATTGAGGAAAGAGCTATATTTATATTTGGAAAGAAGGAAAAGGAAGTAGGGAAAGGAATTAACTTAAACCGCACCCCCGCCCCCCACTCATGCTAAAAGATTTTCCACATCAGGGAGAACGTGAACCAGGCATTTTGGAACATTTTTTCTCTCTTTGAAGTAAAATTACTTACTCGTATTTCCAGTAAAGAAGCCCTGAAAGTTAGGTAACAATTTATTCAGAAATTTATATAATCTTCTGATGATACCACATGTCTAACATTTAGTCATTTATTGATCTAATCATCATCTTCCTAAACCATAGACAATTTATATTCTCCCACTTCTTCCCATGGAAAGAAAAATTGCTAATACTTCTGGCTTGAAAAATTCTATCCCAAAAAAGAAGTTTTTATATTTATATCTGTTCTAGTGTCCAGTTAACTTACTTTGTTCCTCTTTCTTTTCTAGTGGCTTGGCTCCAGATTTTAAATAAAATATAGCTTTGGTGACCTCAATAGATTTGTGTGGTCCAGGATCAGGTCTTATAAATAATATATGCTCAGAGTATCCATTATTAATTCTTACTATCAGCAGTAAACAATGGGAACCTAGCCTCAGCTTTCCTGCCTCTTCCACAGGAGGCTGTCAGCTCATTCCACAAGGAACTTTCAGACCTAATCTGCTTGTTTATGTATATGTTCAGATATGTTCTGATTGAGAATCTCATCACAAGGTGTTTTTGCACTGGTCCCCAGTGGAAATCCCAGTATGCTATTTATTTCCCATCAAACAGAGTTCGTTAAATGCAGTGTCCTGTAAAATGCAGTGTGCTGCAGCTTGCTGGACAGTGTTCAGAGAAATAGTACATCCTTCCATAAAGCCACAAAGCATGCAGTCTAAAGCACAAACAAATCTCACAGCACTAAATCCCAGTCTTCAATCAACCCTATATTCCAGCCTGTTATATCTCTACAACAGCTGCAGAAGGAATAGCTCTTATAAGGAGGTTTAGAGCTTTCTTTAAACGTATGATGTATGTATAAATGACTTGTGAAAAAGAGGCAAATAAAACTCTGCAAAATTTCCAACTTTCTCTCTCCATACTAATGGTAACTGACATTTCTATAGATGCCATTTAATATTTGAAAGGACATAATTTCTTTTGGTGCACAAAGGATTGTTTCTATCATGTTTCTGGAAAATACAGAAAAATTCATATCTCCACACAAGATCTGCACTGTAATCTTTATATAGGGGGGATATTTCTTAGTATTTGCACCTTGCATATTGTACCTCAGAAGGATATACATAAATCCTCTATTTGGTATTCCTTTATTGGTCTATAATCACTCATATTGACCAACAAAAATTAACCAAAAATGCTGGAGCTGAAAGTGGTTAAGGAAAAAATCTAGTTTGATGCTTTTCAAATTGTATTTTTCTGAAACCAAGCATTCTGGAAGATACCCTAGAGACAGCTGGATAAGGAAAGCTGTGGGTAGCCTACGATTCTCAGTCAGAGCAACTCCTCTTTGAAACATTTCATAGCTTAAAACTTTTAGTGATATTTTGTTAAAAATAAGATTTCACGACTTCCCTGGTGGTAGGGGATAAGAATCTGTTTGTCCATGCAGAGGACACTGGTTTGATCCCTGGGCCAGGGCAATTCCTTAAGCCTCAGAGCAACTAAGCCCTTGCAGCACAACTACTGAGCCCATTCTCTAGAGACCATGAGCTGCAAATACAGAGCCCACGTGCCTAGAGCCTGTGCTCCTCAACAAGAGAAGCCACCACAATGAGAAACCCATGTCCCACAATGAGGAGTACCCCATTTACTTCAACTAGAGAAAGACTACGCAAAAGCAATGAAGACCCAGCACACACACACACACCCCCTCCAAAAAAAGATTTCATTTATTTAAAGCAAACAGCAAGGGACCACTGAGTTCAAACCATTTATTTTACAAATGGGGAACTTGATATAGAAGATTAGACAAAGACCTAGAATGGCAGAAACTGAGCTTCTGAACTACTAGTGCTACACTTAGTCCAAAGAAACAAAATAAGAAAAAACAACAAATCTACAAATCTCATAGTGATCCTAAAGTCAAGGACTTACACTAAAAAACTTACCTTCAATAAAAGAAGAGTTATCTCCCTTTCAAGAGTTATATTGCTGCAAGTTCTCGCACCACATAATTTGTTGTTATTGTTGTTGTTCAGTCACCAAGTTGTGCCCAACTCTTTGTGACCCCACGGACTGTAGCCGGATAGGTTCCTCTGTCCTTGGAGTTTCTCAGGCAAGATTTCTGGAGTGGGTTACAATTTCCTCCTCCAAGGAATCTTCTTGACCCAGGGTTTGAATCCACATCTCCTGCACTGGCAGGCAGATTCTTTACCCATGAGTCATGTGGGAAGCCCCACCACATAATTTTCTCCCTGCCTAAAAGAAAGATAAGCTTCAGTCTTAGTTTGATTAATGGTTAAGAAGAAAGAGGCAATCTCAAAAATGTATCACTCTGGCTAAAAGGTTTTTCTTTTTTTGTTTAAACTTACAAATCTTGATACATTTTATTAATTTATTAAAAGAACATAACGGAATTATTGGAAGAGCTCATTGGAGAGATGATTTTCATCTTGTTTTAACTGTAAACCTGCTTTCAGGAAAGTGTCCTATTAGTCCTTCTTCTAGCTCCTATAATGTAGAACACAGTAAGTTTCAAGCGTTTGTATGTGTTTACATGCATATAAATGTAAACATAAGTATACATATGTATACATAAACACACAAAATATGTACTAAGTATAAAGTGTTTACTAGATAAATAAACCCATACCTTGATTCCTTGCTCCTGGAGGAATGTATCGACCTTAGTCTTTATAAACATCCTGAATTATATAAAAGTAAATGATTCAATTGTTTCAGTGTCCTGAATTAGTTAATTAATTAAAAAGCATCTGCAAGTCTGAAGTTAAAAAAACAAATATTGCATATTGATGCATATGTGTGAAATCTAGAAAAACGGTATAGATGAACATATTTGCAGGGAACAAATAGAGATACAGATGCAGAGAACAGGCAACAGACATGGACAAAAGAGGGGTATCAGGAAGTGAAATGAATTGAGAGATTGAGATTGATATATATACACTATCATGTGTAAGATAAATAACTAGTGGGAACCTGCTATATAGCACAGAGAGCTCAACTTGGTGCTCTGTGATGACCTAAAAGGGTGGTATGGGGAATGAGATGGGAGGGAGTTCAATAGGGAGAGAATATATGTGTAAACATCAGATGATTCACTTCATTGTACAATAGAAATTAACAGAACATTTTGAAGCAACTTTACTTCAATGTTAAAAAAAAAAGTGTTGAAAGGACATAAGATACTCTAAAAAATTATAGAATATATAATCTCAAATAATTTGTAATGTACTAGACAATTTTGGCAAATGGTAAAAAGCTATTAATACTAAAGCTAAAAATCCTTAGCAGTGTTTCCTGAACTTAACTCAAATTAGAATGACTTGGGAGACTTTAGACATTACCAATGCTCAGTAATCATCCCCAATTATATGTAATTGTATGGGGTTCAACTTGAGCACTACTGGTTACTCAAACACTATATAGGACACTTTTGTAAATAACAACAAATTCTGTTAATATCAAATCTTCCTCAACAGAGGCAAAACATGGAGTCTTCTCCCATTTTGTGTTCCAAACTTCATTCAGACATCTTCAGCTATTAGTACTTCATAGAATTCAAAGGGATCATTGACTTTACTTTCATTATGAGAAAGAAAAAATTAAACCAGCCACTTAGGCTTGGATTTGGGATTTGCTCACAGCAGTTTGCAAACTCTTTGGCCCATTATAAACAGCTGAAAAGCTTCTGAGACGTTCTAATGTAGTGATTGTTGTTCTTGCTGCTGTGTTCAGTCAATAAGTCCTGTCTGACTCTTTGCAACCTGATGAACTACAACACACCAGACTCCTCTGTCTTCCACTATCTTTCAGAATTTGCTCCAAATCCATGCATGGAGTCAGTGGGTCTATCCACCTCATTCTCTGTGCCCTTCTTCTCCTTATCCATTCAATCTTTCCCAGCATTGAAGTCTTTTCCAGTGAGTCAGTTCTTCTCACCAGTTGGCCAAAATTGTGGAGCTTCAGCTTCAGCAGCCTCCCTTCCAGTGAATATTCAGGGTTGATTTCCTTTAGGATTGACTGGTTTGGTTTGCAGTCCAAGGGTCTCTCAAGAGTCCTATCCTAATTTAAAATCATCAGTGCTTTGACCCTCAGCCTTTTTATAGTCCAACTTTCATATTCCAGTTGTGGATGTGTCTGGTCATGAAAATAAAGTTAATGCTATAAGAATAATATTGCAGTGGAATCTGTAATGTTAGGTCAATGAATCAAGGTAAATTAGAAGTGCTCAAATAGGAGACAGTAAGAGTGAACGTTGACATTTTAGCAATCAGTGAACTAAAATGGATGGAAATGGGAGAATTTAATTCAGATGACCATTATATATACTATGTGGGTAGGAATCCATTTGAAGAAGTGGAGTAGCCCTCATAGCTTTAAAAAAAAAATGAGAGAGAAAGAGAGTTCAGAGTGCAGTACTTGGGTGCTATCTCAAAAACAACAGAATGGTCTCGGTTCCTTTCCAAGACAAACCATTCAATATCACAGTAACCTAACCGGTAGAAACTGAAGTTGAATGGTTCTATGAAGACAAACAAGATATCCTAGGAAAGTGAAAGTCACTCAGTTGTGTTTGATTCTTTGCAACCCCATGGACTATACACTACATGGAATTATCCAGACCAGAATACTGGAGTGGGTATTTTCCCTTCTCCAGGGGATCTTCTCAACCCAGGAAATGAACTGGGGTCTCCTGTAATGAAGGCGGAATCCTTTACCAACTGAGCTATCAGGGAAGCCCTAGGCATTCTAGAACTAACATCAAAAAAATCAATGTCCTTTTCATTACAGGAGACTAGACTGCAGAAGTAGGAGGTCAAGTAACAGGCAAGTTTGGCCTCAGAGTACAAAATGAAACAAGGCAAAAGTTAATAGAGTTTTGCCAGGAGAATTCCCTGGTCACAGCAAACATCATTTTCCAACAACACAAGAGTCTTCTCTACACATGGATATCACCAGATGGTCAATACCAAAAGCAGATTGGTTATGTTCTTTGCAACTGAAGATGGAGAAGTTCTATACAATCAGCAAAAACAAGACTGGAAGCTGATCATGGCTCAGATCATGAACTCCTTATTGAAAAATTCAGATTTAAATTGAAGAAAGTAGTGAAAACCACCAGGCCATTCAGATATGACCTAAATAAAATCTCTTCTGATTATACAGTGGAAGTGACAAATAGATTCAAGGGATTAAATCTAGTAGACATAGTGCCTGAAGAACTATGGACAGAGGTTTGTGACATTGTGTGGGAAGCAGTGATCGAAACTATCCCCAAGAATAGGAAATACAAACAAGCAAACTGGTTGTCTGAGGAGGCCTTAAAAATAGTTGAGAAAAGAAGAGAAGTAAAGGCAAAGGAGAAAAGTAAAGATTTGAATGCAGAGTTCCAAAGAATAGCAAACAAAATAAAAAAGCCTTCATAAGTGAACAATGCAAAGAAACAGAGGAAAATAGAATGGAAAGGACTAAAGATCTCTTCCAGAAAATTAGAGGTACCAAGGGAACATTTCATGCAAAGATGGGCACAATAAAAGATAGACACGGTATAGATCTAACAGAAGTAGAAGATATTAAGAAAAGAGGCAAGTATACACAGCAAAACTATACAAAAAAGTCTTAATAACCAGGACAACCATGATGGTATGATCATTCACCTAAAACCAGACATCCTGGAGTATGAAGTCAAGTGGTCCTTAGGAAACAATACTACAAACAAAGTTAGTGGAGGTAATGGAATTACAGCTGAGCTATTTCAAATCCTAAAAGATAATGGTGTTAAAGTGCTGCAGTCATTATGTCAACAAATTTGCAAAATTCAGCAGTAGCCATAGGACTGGAAAAGGGCAGTTTTCATTATAATTCCAAAGAACAGCAACATCAAAGAATGTTCAAACTACTGAACAATTGCATTTATGTCATATGTTAGCAAAATAATGTTCAAAATTCTTTAGGCTAGGCTTCAAGAGTAAGTGAACTGAGAAATTCTAGATGTACGGAAATTCCAGATGCCTTGAATTTAGAAAAGCAGAGGAATCAGAGATCAAATGCCAACATCCATTGGATCATAGAGAAAGCAAGGAAATTCTAGAAAAACATCCACTTCTGCTTCTCTGACTACAGTAAAGCCTTTGACTGTGTGGATCACAACAAACTGTAGAAAATTCACAGTCAAAGACTTTAGCATAGTCACTGAAGCAGACATATATGTTTATCAGGAATTCCCTTCCTTTCTCCACGATCCAGCAGATGTTGGCAATTTGATCTCTGATTTCTCTGCCTTTTCTATATCCAGATTGTATATCTGCAAATTCTCGGTTCACATACTGTTGAAGCCTAGCTTGAAGGATTTTGAGCATTATTTTGCTAGCATGTGAAATAATTGCAATAGCATGGTAGTTTGAACATGCTTTGGCATTACCCTTCTTTGAAATTGGCATGAAAACTGATATTTTCCAGTCCTGAGCTCATTGCTGACTTTTCCAAATTTGCTGACATATTGAGACCAATGCTTTAGCAACAGCACCTTTTAGGATTTGAAGTACTTCAGCTGGAATTCCATTACCTCCACAAGCTCTGCTCATTGTAATGCTCTTCCTAAGGCCCACCTGACTTCACACTCAGTGATGACTGGCTTTAGATGAGTGACCACACTACTGTGGTTATCCCAGTCATTAAGACCTTCCCTTCTTATATATTTCTTCTGTATATTCTTGCTAACTCTTCTTAATCTGTTCTGCTCCTTTTAGGTCCTTAGAAATTCTGTCCTTTTTTGTGCCCATCCTTGCATGAAAGTTCCCTTCATATCTCCAATTTTTTTTAAGAGATTTCCAGTTCTATTCATTCTGTTGTTTTCCTTATTTCCTTGCATTGTTCATTTAAGAAGGCCTTCTTATATCTCCTTGTTATTCTCTGCAACTCTGAAATCAGCTGAATCTATCTTTCCCTCTATCCTTTGCCTTTCAATTGTCTTCTTTCCTCAGCTATTTGAAAAACCTCCTTAGACATAAACTTTGCTTTCTTGTATTTCTTTTTATTTGGGATGGTTTTGGTTCCTGCCTCCCATACAATGTTATGAGTCTCAATTCATAGTTCTTCAGGCATTCTGTCTACCAGGTCTAATCCTTTGACTCTATCTGTCAACTTCACTGTATTATCTTAGGGATTTATTAGGTCATATGTCAATGGCCTAGTGGTTCTCCCCACTTTCTTCAGTTTAAGACTGAATTTTGCAATAAGGAGCTTTCAATCTGGGCTGCAGTCAACTCCAGGTCTTGTTTTTGCTGACTGTATAGAGCCTCTCCAACTGTGACTGCAATGGACATAATCAATTTGATTTAGGTATTCACCATTTTGTGATGTCCATGCATAGAATTATATCTTAGGTTGTTAGAAAGGGTATTTGCTATAATCAGTGTGTTCTTTTGGCAAAACTCAGTTAACTTTTACCCTACTTCATTTTATCCTCAAAAATGTCAAGCTTGCCTATTACTTCAGATATCTCTTGACTCACTACTTATGTATTCCAATCCTCTGTAATGAAAAGAACATCTTTTTTGTATTTTTTTTTTTTGGTGGTAGTACTGTAAGATGTTGTAGTTCTTCATAGAAATGGTCAACTTCAGCTTCTTCAGGGTCAGTGGTTGTGGTATAGACTTGAATTACTGTGAATGTTGTGTGGCTTGCCTTGAAAATGAACTGAGATCACTCTATAATTTTTCATTATGTACCCAAGTAATGCATTTTGGACTCTTTTGTTGTCTGTAAAGTTTACTCCATTGTTTCTAAGGAATTTTTGCCCACAGAAGTAAATATAATGGTCCTCTCAATTAAATCCTCTCATTCTCATCCATTTCAGCTCTGATTATTAACATTTCAACAAAGTTTTATCTTTCCATCTACTGCTTGACCACATCAAATTTACCTTGATTCACGGACCTAACATTCCATGTTCCTATGCAATATTGTTCAGACTTTATTTCCACTCCTAGGCACATCCACAATTGAGCGTCAGTTCAGCTTTGGCCTCGCCACATTCTAGTTTCTAAAGCTATTACTAATTGTCTTCTGCTCTTCCCCAGTAACATATTGGATCATTTCTGCCTGGGGCACCAGGGCAGGGCTCATTTTCCAGTCTCATATCTTTTTGCCTTTTCATACTGCCCATGAGGTTCTCCAGGCAAGAATATTGAGAGAGTTGCCCTTTTCTCTCCAATGGACCACATTTTGTCGAACTCTTTACTATGACCCACCCATCTTGGGTGACCCTGCATGACATGTTTCATAATTTCATTTTTCCATCCCCTTCACCACAACAAAGCTGTGATTCATAAAGGGGAATGTAATGGTATCCAAACCTATTTTCACAACAAAATGTCCTGAAAGCAGAAGCTCATACACCATAATGATTAGATCAGAAAGGGAATGGGAGCTGAGGCTCAGTATTTTTTTTTTTAATCCTGGAATGATTTCACTGTTCATCAAAGTTTGAAAATTGCTTTCCTAAAGCCCCACATCCCCAGCTGTTCATAGGAAATGAACAGTTATACAAGTTTTCCAGAAGATTCTAATATTCATCCAGGGATGCTACTGCATTAGAGCAGTTTCTCAAAATTTGTTGTGTGTTTGGATCACCCATTCATATTTTTTTAACTTATTGAAGTAGAGTTGCTTTACAAGGTTGTGTTTCTACTTTACAGCAAAGTGAATCAACTATGCCCATACATGCATACTTTGGATTTTCCTTTCAATGATGTCACCAAAAAACCTTGAGTAGAGTTCCCTGTGCTAAACAGTATATTCTCATTTGTCATCTATTTTATACATAATATATATGTCAACCTCTTGCTGTCTATATATTTGTTCTCTATGCCTGTGTGTCTATTTCTGCTTTGCAAATAGGTCCTTCTGCACCTTTTTCTATATTTCACAGATATACATTAATGTATGATATTTGTTTTCCTCTTTTTGTCCTGTTTCATTCTGTATGACAGGCTCTAGATCCATTCACATCTCTGCAAATGACACAATGCCATTATTTTTTATGGTTGAGCAATAGTCCATTATATGTATACACACACAACCTTCTTTGATAGCAAAATGTGAGAAACACTGATTCTGAAGCTCTGTTTCTCACGATATGATTCATGGGCCACTGTGGTGTTGGAGAAGACTCTCGAGAGTCCCTTGGACTGCAAGGAGATCCAACCAATCCATTCTGAAGGAGATCAACCCTGGGATTTCTTTGGAAGGAATGATGCTAAAGCTGAAACTTCAGTACTTTGGCCACCTCATGCGAAGAGTTGACTCATTGGAAAAGACTCTGATGCTGGGAGGGATTGGAGGCAGCAGGAGAAGGGAATGACCGAGGATGAGATGGCTGGATGGCTTCACAGACTCGATGGACGTGAGTCTGAGTCTGAGTGAACTCTGGGAGATGGTGATGGACAGGGAGGCCTGGCGTGCTGTGGTTCATGGGGTTGCAGAGAGTCAGACACGACTGAGCGGCTGAACTTGAATCTGATGATTCCTGTTAAAGCTCAGATTTTAAGGTCTTTTCAAATGCATACTAAATCAGTCTTCAGTTTGGGCACAGATCTTCACTGTAATAAATTCTGTTAGGGAACTGGTGACCAAAACTGCCCACCCTGGATAAACACAGTAATAACTGTTTGCATGAATAGTGTCACAACAAGAGTTCCCAGTAAGAAACACAGCGTTACTGCTGAAAACTTAATAGGAGAATTTGGGAGGGGCCAAAAGGAGGGAAGAGATTCCATCTCATAATATGTTCTAACAACCTCTCAGAAGCCCTCATGCTAGAACCTATCTTGGCTTAGAGGTGTGTGTGTGTCACCAGGAGGACCCTGCTGAGTAAGACCATATTAGGCACACACAAGATAACTGGCCAGAGGCAATTCCAAAAGGTAACCCCATTACCATAAAACCTGAGACTGATCCATGTGGCACAGCAGTTCTCCTGGGCTCCTTTACTCTGCTGCAGGTACTTCTTGGTATTCCTCTCATAGGGAACCATTCAATCATATAAACACCCCACCTCAAATATCTGTGGTACATTTAAGGGAGTATAGTAACTTGTTCAATACCATTTTAGCAAAGCAAATCCTGTTTATAAAATAAATTCCTTTTAACAAGGTCCTTAATAACAGAATGAACAGGACATCTCATACCACCTCTGAGCTGCTTCTCACTGATTTTTTTTTTAATATCACTTCTTTCCCAGATCACTACAATCAACAGTACCAGATATTTTAAAAAAAAATGTTAATAGCATCTCTGAATAAAGATTTAAAGTGTTTTCATCAGACTCTCAGTTGCGCTCTCTCCATTAGAACCATCAATAACAAGAGAGACAAAAATTATCAATCTGTAACTAGGCAACAAGGACAAAGCTAATGAACATTAGACCGGAGATGGTAGCCTTTATAAATAAAATCCAAATAACACCTTAGCTTTAGCTGAATATATTTTTCTAGTTTATTGCTGTTTTGACACAAATGAAACCAAGACATATTCCTTATACTTTGTTTGCTTTTCCTTTTTTTTTTTCCTTTCTTCTAGTTTATGTCCTGTGTTATTACTTTGTGGAAAGAGACAGAGTGGGTGTAAAGAAGTCCATAAATTGGGACAAAACTGTTTTACTATAAATACTTCTACTTACTTACTCACTAAGTTGTGTTAATATGTCTAATCAGCAAGTTTGCCAAAGTAATCCTTTGGGCCTTCCTTACATTTTACCATGCTATCTATTAATGCTATTAAAATATATGTGAGACTAGTAGAAAAAATATGAATGAAAATGGTTATGTGGAGAAAAATTAAACAAAAGTTTACATAAAAAACCATATATCTGCTCTTCTCATCTCCTGTCTCTTATACACATCTTATGTCAACAAATTTGCAAAATTCAGCAGTAGCCATAGGACTGGAAAAGGGCAGTTTTCATTATAATTCCAAAGAACAGCAACATCAAAGAATGTTCAAACTACTGAACAATTGCATTTATGTCATATGTTAGCAAAATAATGTTCAAAATTCTTTAGGCTAGGCTTCAAGAGTAAGTGAACTGAGAAATTCTAGATGTACGGAAATTCCAGATGCCTTGAATTTAGAAAAGCAGAGGAATCAGAGATCAAATGCCAACATCCATTGGATCATAGAGAAAGCAAGGAAATTCTAGAAAAACATCCACTTCTGCTTCTCTGACTACAGTAAAGCCTTTGACTGTGTGGATCACAACAAACTGTAGAAAATTCACAGTCAAAGACTTTAGCATAGTCACTGAAGCAGACATATATGTTTATCAGGAATTCCCTTCCTTTCTCCACGATCCAGCAGATGTTGGCAATTTGATCTCTGATTTCTCTGCCTTTTCTATATCCAGATTGTATATCTGCAAATTCTCGGTTCACATACTGTTGAAGCCTAGCTTGAAGGATTTTGAGCATTATTTTGCTAGCATGTGAAATAATTGCAATAGCATGGTAGTTTGAACATGCTTTGGCATTACCCTTCTTTGAAATTGGCATG
>SJYC01135026.1:0-41713 GCA_006408675.1 Madoqua kirkii
AATTAGCCTCCAATTAAAATAAATAGAATTTAATTTTAAAAATTGAAAAAATAATAATAAAAGATCATCCATCTTTCTTTTGTTACAATAAAACACACTGTAAAGATCTCTGTTTTAATTGCTTACCAAACAAATATGCCAGAAGCAATAAACTTCAATCTATAACTTGCTGACATGCTTTTGGTTTTGTATAGAAAATAGGAGCGGGGGGAGCCCTGGGCTGTCACTACAGTGAGATGATTACACATCTGGTTTCAGTAAATCCACTACCTTCTGCTATGTCTCTTTCTCTGTGTCTATGAAACATCCAGGGCTGGAAATGTCTTAAGGGGTCCTATTCTCCTTTCTCATGTCATTGTAGAAAAATAAAAGCTCCAAAGAGGACTGTGTTATTACATCCCTCTAGTCTGTAGGATACATTTATGTACAACTGTGTCTATATTCCTCTCTCATCCATTTTCTACAAATTACTTTTAGAAACAAAGGACCACTGATATTTACATATATAACACTACACAATAAACAGCCTTACTTGTGTATGCAAACTGACAAACATATACTGCAAAAGCCATTCCAATAAACACATGTATTTGCACCAATATTCACATGCATGATTCCTTGCCTAGACTAGAGTGTTTTAGTAATTACATTGTTTCAAACACAGCTGTTTATCACCAAATAACAAGTGGTTGCGCACGCGCGCACGCGCGCGCGCGCGCGCGCGTGTGTGTGTGTGTGTGTGTGTGTGTGTGTTTTAAGACTTTGGATGGAGAAAGGGAACACGTGAAGAAGGCTGAGCACCGAAGAATTGATGCTTTTGAGCTGTGGTGTTGGAGAAGACTCTCCAGAGTCCCTTGGACTGCAAGGAGATACAACCTGTCCATTCTGAAGGAGATCAGCCCTGGGATTTCTTTGGAAGGAATGATGCTAAAGCTGAAACTCCAATATTTTGGCCACCTCATGCGAAGAGCTGACTCATTGGAAAAGACTCTGATGCTGGGAGGGATTGGGGGCAGGAGGAGAAGGGGACACCGAGGATGAGATGGCTGGATGGCATCACGGACTCGATGGACATGAGTCTGAGTGAACTCTGGGAGATGATGATGGACAGGGAGGCCTGGCGTGCTGCAATTCATGGGGTCACAAAGAGTCAGACATGACTGAGTGACTGAACTGAACTGAGAGGAAAGAGTAAAATGTGAAGTATGTGAAATCTGTTCCCTTGTGATGTTTTCATTTCAGAAAGACAATTTGTCAATTAAAGGTGAATATATGAGAAATACTGATTCACAGAGTGGGGAACGATCCTGTGTTGTTTATGAATACATAGAGAGCATTGGGAGCTTCCTTGGTGGCTCAGGGATAAAGAATTTGCCTGCCAGTGCAGGAGACTTGGGTTCAATCCTTGGGTCAGAAAGATTCCCTGGGGAAGGAAATGACAACCCATTTCAGTATTCTTGCCTGCAAAATCCCACAGACAGAGGAGTCCGGTGGGCTACAGTCCACGGGGGTCACAAAGAGAAAGACAGGACTTTGCGGCTAAAACAACAACCACAACAGAAGGCCTCACTATTCTTTGTTCATTCTTTATGATTTAAGAAACTCCATTTTTTAACAGAGAAGGGGAAAGGAGTATATTGCACCAAATAAAAAGCTATGAAAAACCTAGACAGTGTATTAAAGAACAGAGGCATCACTTCGCCGACGAAGATCTATATAGTCAAAGCTATAGTTTTTCCAGTAGTTGTGTATATGGAGAATTGAACCATAAAGAAGCCTAAGTGAAAAAAAAGAAAAAAAATTGATGCTTTTGAACTGTGGTACTGGACAAGACTTCTGAGAGTCCCTTGGACAGCAAGGAGATTAAAGCAGTCAATCCTAAAGGAAATCAACACTGAATATTCATGATACTGAAGCTGAAGCTCCAATACTTTGGCCACATGACACAAAGAGCCAGTTCATTAGAAAAGACCTTGATGCTGGGGAAGATTGAGGGCAGGAGGAGAAGGCAGAAACAGAGGATGAGATGGTTGGATGGTATCATCAACTCAATGGACATGAGTCTGAGTTGCTTCACTATCACTCCAAGAGATAGTGAATGACAGGGAAGCCTGGTGTACTGCAGTCCATGGTGTGGCAAAGTGTCTACAGGCCTGAGTGATTGAATACCAACAAATCATTGTGAATTGTTTACTTAACTTAATTATCACATGAATACTAGTGCAACCTAGCAGAACTTCTGTGAAACTTCTGGGCACAAAGACTTCCGTGTACCCCATTTCTTTGATGACAAGAACTAGCCTTCATTTTACTTCATTAATCAACCTGGAGTTGCGCCAAGAGGGTGTGGGATGGAGAAATAAGGGAGGGACAGCTACAAGAAACAATAGTGCAATCTTGGGGCAGGTTCCTGGTTCCCCTTCGAGAGATAGCAAGTGAAAGAACAATGTCTTTGACCTATTTTGCAGGACAGGGAAGCATGGCATACTGCAGGCTACGGGGTCACAAAGAGTCAAACAAGACTGAGACACTGAATAGCAGTAGCAACAGATACCAAAACCCCCACCAGGTGGGAGAAATTAACCATGTACAACCCATAAATTCTTAAGCCCTAGTTCAGTTGGAACCATCAGGTTGATGATGCTGACTCCAACAGGTGCCAGATTTGGCTTCACTAGTGAGCTGATACCCAGTAGTCAAGAATTTTGAAGCTAAGATTATAAATATCTGAACTTGTAATTGTGCAGTAGTTTGAGCATTCTTTGGCATTGCTTTTCTTTGGGATTGTAATTAAAACTGACTTTTCCAGTCCTGTGGCCACTGCTGAATTTTCCCAATTTGCTGACATATTGAGTGCAGCACTTTCACAGCTTCATCTTTTAGGGTTTGAAATAGCTCAACTTGAATTCCATCACCTCCACTAGCTTTGTTCATAGTGATTCTTCCTAAGGCCCCCTTGACTTCACATTCCAGGATATATGGCTCTAGGTGAGTGATAATTGGGATATCCCAGATAATTGGGATTATCTGGGTTGTGAAGACCTTTTTTGTCTAGTTCTTCTGTGTATTCTTGCTACCTTTTTTTAAATATCTTCTGTTTCTATTAGATCCATACAATTTCTGTTCTATATTTAGCCCATCTTTGCATGAAATGTTTCCTTGGTATCTAATTTTCTTGAAGAGATCTTTACTCTTTCTCATTCTGTTGTTTTCCCTTATTTCTTTGCACTAATCACTGAGGAAGGCTTTTTTTTATCTCACCATGCTATTCTTTGGAATTCTGCATTCAAATGGGTATCTCTTTCATTTTCTCCTTTGCTTTTCACTTCTCTTCTTTTCACAGCTATTTGAAAGGCCTCCTCAGACAGCCGTTTTACTTTTTTGCATTTCTTTTCCTTGGGGATGGCCTTTATCTCTGTCTCCTGTACAATGTCATGAACCTCCATCCATAGTTCATCAGACAGTCTATCAGATCTAATCCCTTGAATCTATTTCTCACTTCCATTGTATAATTATAAGGGATTTGATTTAGGTCATACCTGAATGGTCTCGTGGTTTTCCCTACTTTCTTCAATTTAAGTCTGAATTTGGCTCATGATCTGAGCTACAGTCAGCTCCTGGTCATGTTTTTGCTGACTGTATAGAGCTTCTCTGTCTTTGGCTGCAGAGAATGCTCAAACTACCACAGAACTGCACTCATTTCACATGCTGGTAAAGTAATGCTCAAAATTCTCCAAGCCAGGCTTCAACAGCACATGAACCATGAACTTCCAGATGTTCAAGCTGGTTTTAGAAAAGGAAGAGGAACCAGAGATCAAATTGCCAACATCTGTTGGCTCAAAAAAAAAAAAAAAAAAAGAAAGAAAGAGAGAAAGTTCCAGAAAAACACCTAGTTTTATTGACTATGCCAAAGCCTTTGACTATGTAGATCACAACAAACTGTGGAAAATTCTGAAAGAAATGGAAATATCAGACCACCTGATCTGCCTCTCGAGAAATCTGTATGCAGGTCAGGAAGCAATAGTTAGAACTGGACATGGAACAACAGACTGATTCCAAATCGGGAAAAGAGGATGTCAAGACTGTATATTGTCACTCTGCTTATTTAACTTCTATGCAGAGTACATCATGAGAAACCTTTGGCTGGAAGAAGCACAAGCTGAAATCGAGATTGCTGGGAGAAATATCAATAACCTCAGATATGCAAATGACACCACACTTATTTCAGAAGGTAAAAGAGAACTAAAGAGCCTCTTGATGAAAGTGAAAGAGGAGAGTGAAAACATTGGCTTAAAACTCAGCATTGGCTTAAAACTAATATCGTGGCATCTGGCACCATCACTTCATAGCAGATAGATGGGAACACAATTAAAACAGTGACAGGCTTTATTTTGGGGGACTCTAAAATCACTGTAGATGATGATTGCAGCCATGAACTTAAAAGATGCTTACTGCTTGGAAGAAAAGTTATGACTAACCTAGACAGCATACTAAAAATAGAATAATTTCTTTGCCAACAAAGGTCCATCTAGACAAGGCTATGGTTTTTCCAGTGGTCATATATGGATGTGAGAGTTGGGCTTATAAAGAAAGCTGAGCGCTGAAGAACTGATGCTTTTGAACTGTGGTGTTGGCGAAAACTCTTGAGAGTCCCTTGGACTACAAGGAGATCCAACCAGTCTATCCTAAAGGAAAGCAATCCTGAACGTTCATTGGAAGGACTGGTATTGAAGCTGAAACTATAATACTTTGGCCACCTGTTGCCAAGAACTGACTCCTCTGAAAAAACCCTGATGCTGGGAAAGATTGAAGTGGGGAGCAGAAGGGGACGACAGAGGATGAGATAGTTGGATGGCATCATCAACTCTATAGACATGAATTTGAGTAACTCTGGAAGTTGATGATGGACAGGGAGGCCTGAGGTGCTGCAGTCCATGGGGTTGCAAAGAGTCAAACGTGACTGAGCAGCTGAACTGAACTGAACTGAACATCGTAAAATAAAGTCCCAAAGGTGAAATATCAGACAGCTGTTGCAGAGGGCTGAGATTAGTGACATCGCAATGTGATAACTTTTCAGGGATTTCCTTCTACATTTGTCAGGGGTCAAATCACTTTGTTAGCCAGAAACAGCTGGACATTGAGATTTAAACTCCCTATGAGTGAAGCACAGTAGAGAGTTTCTCTACCTGTAGTCAGTGAGTGGTGAACTGCAAGCTTTTTGAAAATGGGCTTTGATGAAGGAAGAGGAGAGAACTTGATGTTGATGAGAACTTGTAATGAGAGACAGAGTGAAACCTGAAGCTGAAGAAAAGATTCAAAGAAGAAGCTGGTGATACAATAATCGACATGATTAGCCTCACAATTTTACTACCTTCCAATTAGAGATGACAGAGACATTAGTTATTTATGTTTACTTTTTCAGAAATGCCGCTCCCATTGAGAGAAAAATCCAAAAATCAAATATGGCATCTTTATCTGTGGGTGAAAAAGGGTTAACTCCACAAGCCTTGCTGTGGGAACCCTGCTCATTTCCAGGAAAGGCTGTTTTCATGACTGGCCCTTCGCTGACCCCTGAAAACTGTGCTTCTGTAATGTTCTATTTGATGAAAGTACTTTGTGCATGCCTGAGACCTTGAAGCAGAGTCCACCAGTTTGTCCAGATAATTTATGTTAACAAAGTGATGTGTGTTGAACACCTGCTTCACCTCTTAAGGCAGGAGCTTGAGTACCCAAGAGCAGTCACAAGATACTGTACATTTAAGTAACTAGCAGCTGATACAAGTCCTGATCAGTCAGGCTCAGAAAAGTTTCCCTTATTGGCAACTCTTCCCATGTGTTGTCACATATATTTTGTGGCAAGGAAAAATTAAGTACATTCTGTGTGACTTCACTGGGAAGAGATCATTGAAGTTTGCTGCTGGTTTGCTCCAAACTTAACCTCATGTGTCTTTTCCCTTTGTTGAATTATTCTGTATTGTTTTGGTTCAGTTCAGTCCAGTCGCTCAGTCGTGTCCGACTCTGCGACCCCAAGAATTGCAGCACGCCAGGTTTCCCTGTCCATCACCATCTCCCGGAGTTCACTCAGACTCACATACACCAAGTCCATGATTCCATCCAGCCATCTCATCCTTTTGGTACAATAAGTTAAAATAGTGAGAAACTTCTAAGTCTTAGGCATCCTACCAGTGAATCATTGAGCCCGAGGGTGGTCTTAGAGACTTCCATTACAAGATGTCCTCTAGATAACTTTTAATCAATTTCTAGCTATTATTTAACCTGAAAAAGAGAGAGAAAAAAAGAGGGAAACATGAACACACGTCCTGTGGAAAAATAACAAAAGTCTAACATTTATGCCATCATAGTCCTACAAAGATGGGAGAAAAACCACAGTACTGGAAAAATACATGAAGAAATAGTAGCCAAAGACTTCTTAAACTAGTTCTTAAACATGATGAAAAGACATGTTGACATAGTCAAGAAGCTTCATGATCCTACAATGTAGAAGTGCAAAGGAACCTATATCCAGACAAATTGAAAGCAAACTACTTAAAGCTAGAAACAAAGAAAAGAACTTGAAAACGGCTAAATAAATAGTGGAACATTAACTATGAGGGAACAGTTATTTAAATCAATGAATTTCTTATAAGAAACCATGGAACAGAGAAGAAAGTGGCACAATGCTTTTAATGTGTTAAAGTAATTTCACAACAAATTTCTTTACTTAGTAAAAGCAGTCTTCAGGAATAAAGGTAAAGCAAAGCATTCTCATATGAAGAAAACTAAGATAACCTATTGACTGAAAGCCTGTTGTATACAAATTGCTTAAAGAAGTTCTTCAGACAGAGCAGAACTGATAGCAAAAGAAAAACTGGGTCTTTGTGAAAGAAGGAAGAAAACAGGATACCTATCAAACAGAGCTTCAAAAAAAAAAAAAAAAGTAAAGGAAAATTGAAATGGTAAAGACAGTTCCATAATATAGACTTCAATACTCTGTTCTTACTCTGTGGTAAGCAGTCTTCAGAAAGGCATGGATATAAAAGAACTGAACATCATCAAACAACCTTTAATTGACAATTATAATATTTCACTCAGTAACAGCACAATACATAGTCTTTATATGCACACATGGAACATTAAAATATACTTACACTAGCTCATAAAAACTGTAACAAATTTAAAATATTTTAAAATATATCAGACTGCTATACAGAGAAAAGTGAAACAGAAAAACAAATGTCATATATTAATATTAATGCATGTATGTAGAATCTGAAAAAATATAGGTATAGATGGTTATATTTACAAAACAAAAATAGAAACAAAGACTTAGAGAACAAGCATGGCTAATAAGAGGGAAGGGATAGTGGGATGAATTGGGAGATTTAAACTGACATATATACACTATTATGTATATATGAGCTTCCCTGGTGGCTCAGATGATAAAGAGTCTGCTCTCAATGCAGGAGACCTGAGTTCCATCCCTGGGTCAGGAAGATCCCTTAGAGAAGAGAATGGCAACCCACTCTGATATTCTTGCCAGGAGAATTCCTTGGACAGAGGAGCCTGGGGGGCTATAGTCCATGGTCTCACAGAGTTGGACACAACCGAGTGACTAACATTTTCACTTTCACACTACCATGTATAAGATAGATAACTGATGACAACCTACTGTATGGCACAGGAAACTACTTTGAGCTCTGTGGTGGCCTAAATGGGAAAGAAATCTAAAAAAGAGGAGATATATGTGTACGTATGGCTGATTCACTTTGCTATACAGCAGAAACTGACACAGCAGTGTAGGGCCACTATACTCCAATCAAAGCAAGAGCAAAAAACATATCAGTTATGTTTGATGATTGCAATGGAATCAAAGTAGGAATCAAGTGTCCTCGAGAAATCCAACTATTGGCTAACCTGACCAACCATGGAGTGTTCACCAAGGGGCTCCAGTTTCTGTATTCTACATGCAAGATCATTTCAAGGAAGTAGCACGAGCCTATTTCCACTGACAAGGGATAGATATGAACTCTTCTGATATAACTAAGAGGCATATTGAGTCCAAACCTAAATTCTTACCTATCCAAACTAAGCATGGGAGAAAGCATTTTGCTATGAACATCTCTTTCAATTGTGTCTAAACATGCATTTATTGATACAGAGAAGAATTGCACTTTCCCAGGGAGATAATTCTGACTAGTGGAGTCAGCACCATTAAATACCACTACTAGTTTTACCTCTAGAATACATGTTCTTGTATGTTGAGCTTATGAACAAGAATCGTTATCTTCTATATCAGGACTTACATAGTCCTCTTCTACATCATTTGGAGGTTGTGTAAGTTATTCGCCATTTGTCACACACCCAGAGGTACTCTTCCTTTCCCCAGTTTTGTTCATTGAGAACCTAATACCTGCAAACTAATTCACCCAGACTACCTTTCCTACCGCTTAATAGTGAGTTTAATGCAAAGTAGGCACTCTCTAGAAATATAAGAGAGGAAAGAGGGAAAGATAGAAAGTTTCTTTCACTCTCTCTGTCCCTGGATATATTACTTGGGCAGTGGTTACATTCTTCTATAACTACCGCTTCTTCTTGACAGACTGATCCCATAGCACCAGTGATGCCAAGGCTCAGGTTGTAATGTTTTCTCTTCTTGCATGTTTTGGCCTAGTGGTAATGAAAACTTTGATTTAGTTCTCTTTACTGCACCAATGGAATGTACCTTTTTTTTTTCCTACCAGTCAGGAGACTGGCAGAAAGGCTCCTTAAGTGAATTCATGAGCAATCCAATGGATGAACACATGAATGAATGAATAATTCCTTCTCCTAATGATTTATAGAACCACCTTTGACAAATTGTGTTAGTCTCTCAGTTGTATCTGACTTTTTGTGACCCTCATGGACTGTAGCTTGCCAGGCTTCTCTGTCCATAGAGTTCTCCAGGCAAGAATACTGGAATGGGTAGCCTTCCCTGCTTCAGGGGATCTTCCTGACCCAGGGATTAAACCCAGGTCTCCCTCATTGCAGGCTGATACTTTACTGTCTGAGCCAAAATTAAGTCAAATCAAAAGCATATTTGCTACATTTTTTACAGAGGCCTTGAAAATTAACCCAAAGACAATATATCAATGCTGAAGACTTCATGTGAGATTGGAAATGGGACTGTAAGGGGGAAGCTATGAGTGTTTATGCACATAGTGCTGTGCAGATGTTGACAGATTCCTCTGTCTCAACTTCCCTGGGATAGTCATGTAATCACCAGGTCTTTTTGTTCCCAATTGGAACAACAATAACAAAAAAGAAGTCATAGTTGCAACAAGAACAAAATTTACACTCAAAAAGATTGAAACAAGAAAACTTAATGAAAAGGATATTGACAGAAGTGTGGGAAACCACATCTCTTATAAGCTTGCTGCCAGAGAAGAAGGGCATCAAAGACAGCTACTGGCACAACCACCGAACTAATGCAGGAAGTGAGTGGAGGAAATAAGTACTCCAAACTCTCTTTATCCTGGCTCACAGTCTACTGTTGGTGCGTTTTATTGATCTAGTCTACTTTAAACCAAAGGCTAAGGATGATGAAATGCAAGCCTCCCAGGGAATACAGGAGGGTGACCTGGATTATAGCAATGAGACAAGTGGAGAATAACCAGAAGAGCTTGTTTAAAATATTTTCCCACAGAGGTGCTAAACCTATGTTTAAGGTGTGTCTAGTAAGAGCATTAATAACCAAGACTTTAGTACAATTTGCTACTTTTGAAAACAAAATTCTGAGGCTAACAGCCACCCCATGAGGGAGGTTTGACAACAAGTATATTAATTTTATATGTCAAGTATATTAAATATCAGATATATTACATAGACACCAGTCCATCTAATTGTGATCCCAAAATGATAACAAAAGTAATCAGGCTGTTCCCCAGGCTTTGAAGTCATCCTCCAGGTTTTTCTTATTATTGCATGCTGTATATTGGTATGCTTCTTGACCAACCACTTGTTTTCTTCTTTTATCCTGGCATAAGCTTCTGTTTACCCCAATCAAGTTGCTTTTCTTGAAAAATCACTGTGCTTTAGCTTTACCAGCCAATAGCCATTGGCTTTAAAATGATTAAGATTTCCCACAAGAGGAGCTTTTGATCGCTGGAGCCAGATCTAGTCATGTAAGAGTTTTCCTGCTCGGTTCCAACATTTTCTCTTAATCAGGATAAGAGATGGCTTTGGGAAGCTGATTCTTCACCTGCACACAATATCTTTGCTTACCTTCTGCATTGCTATATTCTCTAAGGAGGCACTTGGAGACCCACTGGTAAGAACTTTTTTTTTGAGGTAATTACAGTGGGAAATGAAGCACACCTCAATGAAAATTCATTCTGATTATGTTTCCTATAGTCTCTCTCTCTTTTCCTAAGTCCAACAGTCCCAAACTTCAGGTGGCAAACAGTATTATTCAATAGGTTTTACTCTTGGAGAATAATCCAATAGAACAGTCCAAGCCAAAATGAAATTGATAAGACCTTCCAGATCTCACATGAGCAGATTTCCCCTTCTGGCTGTAGGAAGCTGCTCTCAAAGACACCTGTTGTCATGTTTAGTACCTGGATATACAGGAAAAGTTCAAGCAGGTCCATGGAGTTCCAATTAAAATGTCCACACAGTTAGCATAGGGCAATCAGATGCTTTATATGAAGATAACTGATAAGATTAGTGATGGGAAGAGAAAGTGACATTGTACTTTAAGTTATGAATGAAACATGTATAATATCATATATGAAATGAATCACCAGTCTAGGTTCAATGCATGATACTGGATGCTTGGGGCTGGTGCACTAAGACGACCCAGAGGGATGGTACGGGGAGGGATGAGGGAGGGGGGTTCAGGATGGGGAACATGTGTATACCTGTGGTGGATTCATGTTGATGTATGGTAAAACCAACACAATATTGTAAAGTAATTAACCTCCAATTAAAGTAAATAAATTTATATTAAAAAATAAACAAGTAATTAGCTGATGGAATTAAATTTTAAAAAAGTTATCATTGAAGTAAACAGCAAAGTGATGACACAAGAAACCAAATCCTTGTACACTGGACTGGAATTCTTCCAAGAGAGTTTGAGAGAATTCAATGTGGAGTAACTTTACCTCAACAAGGGAATTATGCTGATATTTCAAATTTTCATTTATGTCATTAAGTTATATTACAATGGGATGGGAAGAAAAGAAGGCATTTCTTTTTTTAATGAAATATAGTTGACTTACAATGTTGTGTTAAATTTGCAGTACAGCAAAGTGATTGTTTTACATGTATGTGTGTGTGTGTGTGTGTGTGTGTGTGTGTATATGTAACAATTTGTATTTGTTAACCTCAAATTCTCAGTCCATCCCTCCCCCACCTTACTTTCCTCTTGGCAACCACAAGCCTGTTCTCTGTGTCTGTAAGTCTGTTCCTGTTTTGTAAAAATTTTTTTGTGTGTGTCATACTTAGATTCCTTATATGTGATATCATATTGAATTTGTGTTCCTCTTTCTGACTTTCTTCACTTGGTATGAGTATCTTAAGGTTCATTCATGTTGTACAAATGACATTGTTTCACTCTTTTTATGGTTGAGAAATATTCTACTGTATATATGAACCACATCTTCTTTAGCCATACACCTGTCAGTAGACATTATGTTATTTTCAAAACTTGGGTACTGTGAGCAGTGTTGCTATGAATATAGGGGTGAATGTATATCTTTGAATTATAGTTTTCTTCCAGCTACATGCCAAAGAGTGGGATTGCTTGACCATATGGCAAATCTGATTGCCATTTGATCATAGAGTTGGTGATTAACTTTAGGACAAGACCTCCTGCTAACCATTGTGGTAACTATTCATTTTGCCTAATGCTGAAGCTGAAGTTCCAGTGCTTTGGCCACCTGCTGCAAAGAGATGACTCACTGGAAAAAACCTTGATGCTGGGAAAGATTGAGGGCAAGAGGAGAAGGTGATGACAAAGGATAAGATGATTGGATGGCATCACCACCTCAATGGACATAAGTCTGGGCAAGCTCCAGGAGATGGTGAAGGACAGGAAAGCCTGGCATGCTGCAGTCCATGGAATCACAAAGAGTAAAACGTGACTGAGTGACTGAACAGCAACAATGATTAAATACTGATATATATATGTGTGTGTGTGTGTGTGTGTGTGTGTGTGTGTGTGTATTTATATGTAGCTAAAAGTAAGCTGAAATAAAAGCTTAGCAAGCAGATTGTGCAATTCTTCATTGATAGATGACCATTGAAATAGCATCAGTATAATATTTTGATAGAGTAAATGAAATGTTTCTTCTTATTTCTAGATTTATTTTTTCATATGTTCTGGATAAGTTCTTACAAACCTGAGCTTTTGAATGACACTTTTTTAATCCTCTACTACATTGTAACTCTACTACAATTGAAGTGAAGTGAAGTCACTCAGTTGTGTCCGACTCTTTGCAACCCCGTGGACTGTAGCCCATCAGGCTCCTCCATCCATGGGATTCTCTGGGTAAGAATAGTGGAGTGGGTTGCCATTTCCTTCTCCAATTAGACATAAACAAATTTACATAAATACCAAGTTAACTAGTGAAGTTCTCTGCAACTAGATAGCATAGAAAATAAATTAGGTGAAAGCCACCCAAAAAAACAGGTTGCCTACTCCTCAGTATTTTGAGTCATCTCCCCTAAACCCTGCTTTGTGTCTTTAGACAGACAGTTGTAAGACACTAAATATTTTAAGATTTTCATATTCCCTCCACCACAAATATACACAGAGCCCCCAGCAAACACAGACACACTCATCTATATATTTCATAACTTCCAAGAGAACATAAATACCAAGTTAACTAGTGAAGTTCTCTGCAATAGATAGCATAGAAAATAAATTAGGTGAAAGCCACCCAAAAAAACAGGTTGCCTACTCCTCAGTATTTTGAGTCATCTCCCCTAAACCCTGCTTTGTGTCTTTAGACAGACAGTTGTAAGACACTAAATATTTTAAGATTTTCATATTCCCTCCACCACAAATATACACAGAGCCCCCAGCAAACACAGACACACTCATCTATATATTTCATAACTTCCAAGAGAATTTTCATGAATTGATAACTCAGGAGAGTAAAGGAATCTTAGAATTTTTAATTGGATGAAATCTGAATCATCCTTTGGGCTCACTTCTCAATTCAGAACTTATAGTTGCTACCTTGACCTCCTCACTTTATTCCTCTAATGTTTGATGGTCATCTGAAGAAAACAACCTGTGTTCCACTCTTTTTTCCTGTGTTTTTACATGTCATCTATTTTACTTTGCTCAGAGAAGAATTTAATAAAGATTATTGAATCTTAAATTCAACAGTGTTTTGTTCTCAAAAGATACATTTTTTTTTCAACATTCTTGTCTTCAAAGGCTAATGGGATATGTTGCTCTGTTGGAAGTCAGAGTTATGTAGGTGGAGAAATCACAACAATTATTCCTAATTGCCACTGAAAATTTGTTTCTTTTGCAGAGGGGTGAGATTGGTTTAGTTGACATAAGCTCATATCTGCTAAATAGGAGACATGCAATTAGTGGTTAGTTGAGGGGTGGGAAAGAGAGATTTTACTTTGCAACAGCTAAAAAAAAATAAGCTTAGAAAATTTTTAAATTAGGCAAGATGTATGAACCAGCACAGAAAGTACACTGTGGAAAGTCTGTCATAGTCACCCACTTCACTTTTCTTTCAAAATGTATTTGGAAAACAAGTGAATTTTGCCTTTATAATCTCATTAAATATAAATATATTTATTAATTAGAAGTAGAAAAGCAGAGGCTTTGTAGTTAGGCAACACCAAGTATGAGCTGGGCTTTGCCATTTATAAGTTGTATAACTTTTTGCATGTTATTAAACTTCATAAGTCTATTTCCTCTAAAACTGGCTAATAATGAAATATCTTCACATGGGTGTTATACAGTTTAAATGAGATGATTACTATTTTTAAATCATTCTATTATTTATTTATTTCATTCTTATTTTAAAATACTTTTTTATTCACTGTAGGATATTAAACGAGTCATTGGAAATCCTTGTCTCTAGAATGGATCTTTAATATATAGCTTTCAGAGACAAAGTTACAATCAACCAAGTGAGTAGATAGTTATATATTCTTCAGCCATCATGAGGTATCTAAATAAATGCTTTGTTTGTATTAATTGCTGGAGGAGTAGATGTTTCCCTTTTCTTCTCTCCATCTTCCTTCTCCCTCTCTTCATTCCTCTTTATTCTTTCTTCTTTTTCTTCACTGTTGAAATGGAGTTAAAAAGTTGGGAAAGACAATATCTCGGTTTCATCTATTCATAACTGCCTCTCATCTCCCCCTAGAGGTTCTGTATGTGCTATTATGGAAACTGATAGAGTCAGGAAAAATGACTCACCAACTCAAATCTGAAACCTTCAGAGTGAAAGATCGGTGATTTTACAGGTAAGGCCACAGCTCTTCTCTGTTTCCAATCAGAAATCTAATAAAACAGTAAATCAGTATACTTCCTCTTTCTCTTCTCCTTTTAACTTTCAATAGAAAGTGACATTTTGACCCATTAAAGACAAAAAGACTGTACCCAAAAGATAAATTTGATCAAACCCTGAAAGTTGTCTTGCTCATAGCCCCTAAAGGAAGCAAGTACCATTAGACAGGAATATGTGTGTGCAGACAGGAGGCTCCAGTGATGGGGCAGAGAGGACTGCCTTTTCTTTAGCCTCATAAAAAGCCAATATTAGGGAGTGAAAGAGGAGAGTGAAAAAGCTGACTTTCAACTCAACATTCAGGAAACTAAGATCATGGCATCCAATGCAATCACTTCATGGCAAATAGGCGGGAAACAATGGAAACAGTGACAAACTTTGTTTTCTTGGGCTCCAAAATCACTGCAGATGGTGACTGTAGCCATGAAACTAAAAGACTCTTGCTCCTTGGAAAAAAACGCTATGACAAACCTAGACAATATATTAAAAGGCAGAGACATTACTTTACCGACAAAGGTCCATATAGTCAGAGCTAAGGTTTTTCCAGTAGTCATGTATGGATGTGAGAGTTGGACCATAAATAAAGCTGAGCTCCAAAAAATTGATGCTTTTAAACTGTGGTGTTGGAGAAGACTCTTGAGAGTCCTTTGGACAGCAAGGAGATCCAACCAGTCCATCCTAAAGGAAATCAATCCTGAATATTCATTGGAAGGACTGATGCTAAAGCTGAAACTGCAATACTTTGGCCACCTGATGTAAAGCACAGACTTACTGGAGAAAACCCTGATACTGGGAAAGATTGAGGGCAAGAGCAGAAGGTGATGACAGAGGATGAGATGATTGGGTGGCATCACCAACTCAATTAATATGAATTTGAGAATACTCTGGGAGATAGTGGAGGACAGAAGAGACAAGTGTGCTGCAGTCCATGGGGTCACAAAGATTCTAACATGACTTAGCAACTGAGCAACAGCAACAGGGAGAGACTAACAATATCTTTGTTTCTCATAGTCAGTATCTAGGACTAAAGTGATACAGAATTCACATGGCATCACTGAAATATACCTTTCTCTCATGTCCAACTCTGGACCAGTGTTGTCTGTGAACCTTTTCCTACTAATTTTAGTCCATCCACCATAGAGTTCTAGAGCATGCCTGGGAAGCAGGACCTCATGAAGGACTCCAGGAAGGCTACATTACTTTTATAATAAGAGATTTAACATCTCTAGTTTAAAAATAAAGAAAGAGAGTCAGAGAAATTTAGCAGCATATTCAAGCCAAGAAGAAATGGTGCATTGTGAAGCAAGAGTTCAAGTACAGGTCTTTTCAGTTCCAAATCCATCCATTTTTCCAATAAATTATATTGATGCTGTAAAGTAGACATTCAAAAATAGATATTATTTTTACCAGTACTGAGCAATATTGTTAACACTTTGCATATAGTAATCCTGCCATCATCTCTTTATATTATGTAATATTATTATTTCCCATTTTATAGATGAGGACACTGAAACCCAGAAGTTTTAAAGAATTTCTTTAATATCTAGTCCATCTGTCTGTGGCTTTATATGATAAGCTATAATCTTTCTACTGTTTATGCATACAATTATGATAAGAATAATTAGCAAAAATATGACACATACTGTATGTATATTCCCACTATAATTATCACATTTAACCCTCTCACTCACTTTAGAAATAATATCTAAAATATTTTCTGATCTATCTATTTCCCTCCATTTCCACTTCCAACTTACTGTATTATACCAGATCATCTCTTGACTAAAATTCTTCAGGATATTCCTAATTGCCCAGATTCCATTTTCTCACCCCTTGCAATATACTTTCCATATAGCAGATTGCCTGGGTAATCTTTGCTAAAATATAAATCTGACCATTCCATTTCCTTATTGCAAACCCCAAAGACTTCTGTCGGAATTTTAAATAACATTCAAACTCTGTTTTGGCTTATAAGACCTGAGATGATCTGCTTCCTCTTTGATCACATCAAGAACCATTCTCTGCTTCACTCCCCAAGTGCCCACCTATAGCTTGCTTCCTCCTCAGACAACAGCCGAGGCTGTTTTCTACTTTAGGACCTTTATACAGACTTAATGTAGTCTTCATTCTAAAGACTACCCAAAAGATTTTATTTACTCTTAGCATTAACACTATTTGATATGGGCTTGCATTGTCTCTTTGCTACAGTGAAGCTTTAGGGGAGGAGGGAAACTTGCTGCCTTATCATTGCTACTGTTTCCATTGTCTAGATTACAACTGCTACATACTAAGCACTGGGTTAATGGATATTGAACACGCAATCTATAAACTAACAGATAAGCTACAACCATACTATCTTATTTAAGGTACACAAATAAAACATCTATTTTACCTGTATTCAGGGTTTGAGCTTTAATATGAATGTAGAATTAAGTAAACACTATAAGCACAAACATTTTAAATGTTTTAAAGTGGCCAATAATAATTTTAATTTCATTCTCTCTAAGAATGTAGTAGTTATCTTAAATGCAAAATGGTTGATATGCCAAGATATATGTGTGTACATATAAGTATGTGAAGAGAGAGAGAGGAACAAATAACTTTTTGCTTAGCAAGATATAATAAAAATATTTTTTCTTTGTACTTTTGGAATGATTTAAAGACTCATAAGGGAAATATTATGTATCTAGGACTTACAACTTTAAACCAACTTTATACCCAAACTCTTAAATTGTGCCTTCATTTCGCTGTGTATGCAACTGTAGATATATTGTTAATAGGCATTTTTGATTAACCTAGAGAACAATGATAATCTATAATAACAACAGATCCACCAAAATATAATCACTTATACATTTTCTTGGAGAAGGGATTGGCAACTCACTCCAGTAATTCTTGCCTTGAAAATCCCTTGGACAGAGGAGTCTGGCAGGCCATAGTCCAGTGGGTCAAAAAAGAGTCAGACACGATTGAAGCAACTGAACACACACATTTTCAATGTGGTCAGCACTGAAGGACATACCTTAACTTCCTTCCACTCTCAATTATTCTTAAATTCCCACTCTTTGCCAAGCAATGTGGAAAATCTAAGAAATTAAAAATATGCTCCTTATGCACAGTAAGTTTATAGTATAATACAGAAGAGAAGCATAACATTTATACAAACAGAAGCAAACTGTATGCAATAAAATGCAAATAAGCTTTTAATTGTGAATAGTGAGAGTAGAAGTACAAAGAGACAAACAAAACGTTCACAGGATAAGATTAAGAACAGAATAAGCTATTAAAGGAGCAAAAAGAATGGTATGACATATAGACAGAAAGGAAATGAATTTAAACAGAGTAAGCCATGTGGAAAACACCAAATTCGAGAACAGAAATGCATATGTGTGTCTTCCCAGATGGCAGGTGGCATAGTGGTAGAGAATCTGCCAACTAATACTGGGGAGGCAAGAGATGTGGATTCAATCTCTTTCTATTTCAATCCCCTGAAATAGAAAAAGGCAACTCACCCCCATATTCTTGCCTGGAAAATTTCATGGACAGAGGAGCCTGGTGGGCTACACTCCGTGAGGTCACAAAGAGTTTGACACAACGGAGCAACTGAGCACACGTGCACACACACATGTTTATGTGGGTCTGCACGTATATATGTGTACTTTGAAACTTTATATGTTGGACAAAAGCAAGTAAAAAACAGGAGTTCTATATAACCGTCCACCCTGTCCCATTTCTTGATTTAACTGCTTTTTCCATTTTGGTTTTACACTATAGAGCACACATCAATATACAAGTTACCTTCTAAAACAAGAGAATACAGGGCTTAATTATGTGAAGACAGACTTTCAATAATGTGAGAACAGCAACTTCTTTCTTTCCCAGATTCCACAGTTGCAGTATCTGACACCCATCTCCGAAGTTCTGCTTTTCATAGGCAAAAGGATTACTATTAGCACTTTTCCTCCTCCACTGAGATCGATTATCATCCAATCCACAGAAAGAAAGAAATCACTCCTTATTCAGGAAATGGAAGCTACTTTCGTTCATTTCATATAATGGACAATGTAAGTTAGAAGTCTTATCCATTTCCTATTTTTGGTTACCTGTTTCACAAGCTCAGCACATTCTAAGATTCCTATTTTATGAAGCCAGCAAGGATATTCAGAGAAATTGTCTATCATATATTTCACATCCTAGAATTACTGGGCTCATCAGAAAGACAATACTGGATTGATTCCAATTGTCAAGCCAGCTATACTAGTGTAAAAGATCAGTAGATACTTGATTATCAACTTGAAATTACTGAAACATTGATGCAGAATAACTCAAGATGTTGAAAATATGTACATATGGTTATGTGTAAAAAACTAAATAGACTAACAAATAAGAGTGAGAACAAAAAATTTTGAATAAACATTTGCACTGTAAAATCTGTGAATCTGTATATTTTTCAGTAATGATGTCATTCAAAGGTTTACTGGAACAATGTTTGTAAAACTGAATTTGGAGTAGTTTAGAAAATCAAGACAAAAGTCACTTAAAAGAAAAACAAAATCTTATTTTTAACCCCTATATCTTGGTAAAAAGATTAGCCAAAAATAACTACCAGTATGGATATTGTTTTGAACAAGGTGAATTAATTAAATCTCAGTCACAAGAACTATTTCAAATCCTTTCCTCTTACAAAAAAAAAAAAAAAGAAAGAAAGAAAAAAAAGAAAAGAAAATTCAGGGTAAATAAAGGTGACATAATATTTAAAGACAATTTTTAAATGAAAATTCCAATAAAGATTTGCATAATAAGGTCACCATAAAAGCCTGTAAATTATACATGCTAGTTTTGAAGGAAAAATTATTATATAGATGAATCTACTTTGTGGAACGTTGTCTCATTAATGTGTGCTGCTGCTAAGTCACTTCAGTCGCGTCCGACTCTGTGCGACCCCATAGATGGCAGCCTATCAGGCTCCCCTGTCTCTGGGATTCTCCAGGCAAGAGCACTGGAGTGGGTTGCCATTTTCTTCTCCAGTGCATGAAAGTGAAAAGTGAAAGTGAAGTTGCTCAGTCGTGTCTGACTCTAGCGACCCGGTGGACTGCACCCTACCAGGTTCCTCTGTCCATGAGATTTTCCAGGCAAGAATACTGGAGTGGGGTGCCATTGCCTTCTCCGCATTAATGTGTATACATTATTTACTGTGATTTCTACAAAGTAGGCCATTCTAGGGAATTCATCACTTTTCTGTGGTATTATTTTTTCTAAAATTTTTATGCAGTGATTTGGAAATGACACTTTTATGTTAACAGCATAATTATGGAGGAAAAATTCTCTTCTTATATTACTAATCAGAAGCAAGTGCTTTTAAAGATAAATTTATAGAAATTTAAAGATATTAGAAACCAATTAAAGCTCTATGCTGCTGCCGCTAAGTCACTTCAGTCGTGTTCGACTCTGTGCTACCCCATAGACAGAAGCCCACCAGGCTCCCCCGTCCCTGGGATTCTCCAGGCAAGAATACTGGAGTGGGTTGCCATTTCCTTCTCCAATGCATGAAAGTGAAAATTGAAAGGCAAGTCGCTCAGTCGTGTCTGACTCCCAGAGACCCCATGGACTGCAGCCTACCAGGCTCCTCCATCCATGGGATTTTCCAGGCAAGAGTACTGGAGTGGGTGATAAGGAAAAATCTGAAATAATAACTCTTTTCAGTCTGTCTGCTATATTTTGCCTATTACTGATTTAAAAACATGAAATTCCATATAACAGAAACTGTTAGCTTTCTACCCCCCACCCCCAAAATGTACTTTTTTTCTCACTGGTAAAAGGAACTTCATTTTGTTTCAGTAACTCTTAGTGTATGCTCACGTAGGGTAGCCTTATGATAAATCATAACTTGTCTGGATAGTGAATAAAAGTTGTCTGTATGTAGCCACAAGACACAGAAAGAACACTGAACAGGACACTGGACACAGGGCTGGTATCAACTTGCTAGTGTGTGAGGCTGGGGCCCAGAGGGTCTCAGGGCCCCTGTTGCCAACCTCCTAATGGGTGAGGCTGCATCCTGGGGCTATTGACAGTCCAGTGAAATTCCAAGAGCCAGATCCCAGGATCTCAGGCTGCAAGGCCCTAGAGGTCCTAGAGTTGTTGTCAGCCAACAGTTGGATGAGGCAGGGACCCAGGAGGGCTAGGACTGGTGCAGGCCTACTGGTGAGTTCACTGGGTTATGACACTAACTCATTTCTTTATAGTACTCAGCAATATTCCATAGTTTTGATGCATCACACTTTATTCATCTATTGAAATACATTTTGTGGCTTCAAATTTGAGCAACTATTAATACATTTGCTCTAAATATGTGTGTGTGTGTTTACGTGTATATTAATTTTCAACTCCTTTATATAAACACCAAGGAGTGTGATTACTCATCAGCATGGTAAAAATATGCCTAATTTTGCTCAAAACTGTCAAACTATCTTCCAAACTTTTTGAACAATTTTCAATCCCACCATAAGTGAGTGAGATTTCCTGTTGTTCCACATCCTTGCCAGCATTTGGTGGTGTTAGTGTTCCAGATTTTGGCCATTGTAGTAGATGTATAGTTGTACCTCACTGATGTTTTAATATGCATTTCTCTGATGGCATATGATTTGTGCATTTATCACATGCCAATTTGCTATCTGTATGCCTTCTTTGATGAAATATTTTAACATATTTGGCCCATTTTTAAAATAGATTATTTCTTATTATTGAATTGTATGTTCTATTTATATATTTAGGGTAAGTCCTTTAAAGGATATTTCTTTTGCAAATATTTTCTTCTTGTTAGTTTTTGGTCCTCTCATTTAATGAAGTCCAGGCTATTGTTCCTCTCATGAATTGTTCCTTTGATGTTGAATCTTAAAAGTTGTCACTATACCCAGTTCACCTGAGTGTTCTCCTATGTTCTAGGAATTTCATAGTTTTGCCTTGTATACTAAGGTGGGGATTTATGTTAATTTTCTGCAGGGTGTTAAGATCTGTGTCTAGATTCATTTTTTGTGCACATAGATGCCCAGCTGCTCAAGTACCAATTTGTTGAAAAAAACTGCTTGTTCTATTGTATTTTCTACTTTGTCAAAGATCAGTTGATTATATTCACATGGGGCCTATTTCTGGGTTTTATTTTCTGTCGCACTGACCTATTTGTATATTCTTTCATCAATACTGCACTACATTGATTATTATAGGTTTATAATTTGCCCACTTTTAAAAATCAGGTTATCTAGTTTTTTGATGTTGAGTTATGTGGCTTCTTTATATATTTTGGATATATGATTCAGAAGTATAGTCTTTTTTCTATAGTTTGACTTTTTATTTTGCTGATATTTTTCTGTTGCTCTGCAGAAGGTTTGTGTTTGTGTTTTTTTTTAGTTTGATGTGTCCCATTTGTTTAGTTCTGCTTTTGTTGCCTTGCTTTTGGGATCATATACAAAAAATGCCAGGGCTCATATCAAGGAGATTTTTCCCCCATGTTTCCTCTAAGATTTTTATGATATCAGATCTTGCAGTTAGGTCTTTAATACATCTTGAGTTGGCATATTTATTGTGTAAGATAAGGGTCAATTTCAAAGTGGAATATAGAAAAAATATAGTTTCAGTACATATGACAAAGCTATTATTTTTAAGCTCATTAAGTACTCTCCTCAGTCACTTTTCCATGTTTAATAAGGAATAAGGCAGAGATTATTATGTTTTTATTCTATTCCTTTGGCTTACTTCCCTCACTGGTACAAAAGCAAATTCTCTAAGTTCCTTTTCAATATCATTGTGATTTTTAAAAGCTTCAAGAAACTCTCACTAGTATAGTTTTGAAATCCTAATTTTTGGCATTTGAAGACTTGCCATTTTTGATTTCATGTTTGGATGTGTATATAAAAAAAAAAAAGAAAGAAAGAAAATGATGTTTTATTCAGAATACAGGGGGAAAGGAGATTCCTAATGGTCTCTGCCTGTCTCTGAAAGGAAGCCCTCTGTGCCACTTTAAATCAAAAGTTGAGTTACATGTTTTTACTACTCTCACAGAATGTAAAACTAAGACCCTGAGAGAATCACTAACTTTTCCAAGAACAAACAATGAATTTGTATAAATGAAATTTGAATTAATTCTCCAAATAGACCTGATGTGATGCATAATCTGCAAGAAGCTTTAGCATACTAATGTGTTTATATTTCAAAAGGATACATAAACAGAAGGATAATCAAAGATAAATATATCAAAGGATTGTAACATAAAATTAATAATAGAATTAATGGTAAAACCCCAAAATTACCTAGGTTGGCAAAATTGCTAAGTTATACACAAATGCTTCTTATTTTCAGCACAGAAGATGAAGGAAAAGCAGTTCTTCATTTGGGGACCAATAATGTAGCTGTAATGATTTTCTTATTCCATTTACATATGAGCTAGTTTAAGCAAACTGTTTAAATCAAATTCCCCAGTATACTACTTTGATAGTGAAGAAGTGAAGTGAAGTTGCTCAGTTATGTGCAACTCTTTGCAACCTAGTGGACTGTATCCCATCAGGCTCCTCTGTCCATGGGATTCTCCAGGCAAGAATACTGGAGTGGGTTGCCATTTCCTTCTCCAGGGGATCTTCCTGACCCAGGGATCGAACCCAGGTCTCCCACATTGCAGGCAGATGCTTTAACCTCGGAACCAAGGAATTAGTTAGCAAGAGCTCTTAATGTCCCTTGGTGATTACTGAGTCATTATTGTGAATGTAGGGGCTTTCTGGGTGGTGCTAGTGGTAAAGATAAAGAACCTGCCTGCCAATACAGGAGATTCAGGAGATCCAGATTTGATCCTTGGGCAGGACAGACCCTCTGGAGAAGAGTATGACAACCCATTCCAGTATCTTTGCCTGGAAAATCCTATGGACAGAGGACCCTGGTGGGCTACAGTCCATAGGGTAACAAAGAGTTGGAGATGACTAAAGTGACTTAGCATTCACATTGTGAATATGCAGATAACATATGGAAAACTGAAAAATATTGATTTTTACAATGGATACCCAAAATGGAGTAAACAAACTGTGGACTGGCTTACTTAATGCTGATTCTGGGCAAAATTCTATAATCAAGAGTATTTAACATAACCTTAGGTTCACTTGAACAGGAACTATCACATTGTTGTTGTTTAGTTCTGGTGTCTGACTTTTTGTGACCCCATGGACTGCAGCACACTAGGCTTCCCTTTCCTTCACTGTCTGCTACAGTTTGCTCAAATTCATGCCCTTTGTGTCAATGGTGCCATCTAACCATCTCATCCTCTGTTGGCCCCTTCTCCTCTTGCCCTTATTCTTTCCCATCATCAAAGTCTTTTCCAACGCGTTAGCTCTTAAACTTTTGTATTAAGCCTGTTTGTTTCTTTGGGAAATATAATAAATACATAAATATTTTTAAAATTAAGTGGTAGGCACAGGAATCAGTAAGGCATTTTTATAATATTTCTTGAGGAGATACTTGAAGCAGCAAAGGAAAAATGAGATACAACAGCAATTTATTGAATTAGAAATCAATTGAATAATTTTGCCTAAACATGAGTGTGGCTTTGATCAGTTGGGTTTCCCTGGTGGTTAAGAATCCACCCACAATGAAGGAGAAGTGGGTTTGATCCTGTGTTTGATCCCCTGGAGAAAGGAATGGCTACCATGCCAGTATTCTGGCCTGGAGAAGTCCATGGACAGAAGTGTCTGGCAGGCTACAGTCCATGCAGTTTCAAAGAGTCAAACACAACTGAGCAACTTCCACTTTGTTCAATTGGCTTGGTGATTTCTAGTGGTTACTTCAGAGCCATCCATAAAGATTGTTATGCCTGATTTACTTTTATAGTTTTTGTTAACAGTAAAGATGTCATGTTTATCTAATTTACAGGTGACACACTTCAGATTTGGTGTCTAAATTGGTATATGACTTGAATGCTGCATTTGAAATTGTGATAGAACTCAAAATTATGTAAAATAACCATATTACTCAAGTAAATATTGAGATTTTCTAATACAAGGGCTAAAAAATAGAGACAAGGCATGGTACAGCTCAGAAAGTAGTAATTCATATCCCAACAAAAAGTCATGGATGGATAATATCCCCCAGGTAAGAGAATAAAAACCATTTTATTCATTTTGTATGTCAGTACCAATTGCAGTTTATGCAACCCCCACTCACATTTGGGCTTCTCAAGTGGCACAGTGGTAAATCATTTACATGCCAATGCTGGAAACACAGGAGACATCATTCGATCCCTGGGTTGGGAAGACACACAGGAGTAGGGAATGGCAACCCACTCCAGTATTCTTGCCTAGAGAATCCCCTGGACAGAGGAGCCTGTTGGGCTTCAGTCCATGGGGTCGCAAAAAGTCAGACTCAACTGAGCACACACACACACATTCCCCTTAATGTTCATACTTTTGTTCTCTACATCTGTATCTCTATTTCTGCTTTGCAAATAGGTTCATTTGTACTACTTCTCTAAACTAACACATAGATTAACACATGTGTTATTATGCAATATTAGTTTTTCTCTTTCTGACTTACTTTATTCTGTATGATGGTGATTAGATCCATCCACACCTTGGCAAATGATATAATTTTATTCTATTTTATGGTTGAAAGTGAAAGTGAAGTTGCTCAGTTGTGTCCGACTCTTTGAAACCCCATGAACTGTAGCCTACCAGGCTCCTCAGTCCGTGGAATTTTCCAGGCCAGAGTATTGGAGTGGGTTGCCATATTCTACTCCAGGGTATCTTCCCATTCCACAGATTAAACCTGAGTCTTCTGCATTGCAGGCAGACACTTTACCGTCTGAGCCACCAGGAAAGCCCAATTTATGGTTAACAGTCCATTGTATAGCTTTATCCATTCCTCTGTTGAAGATATTTAAGTTGCTTCCATGGCTATTGTAAATAGTGCTACAAGGAACACTGGGGTACATTTATATTCTGAAATTATTATTTTCTTTGGGAATATGCCTAGGAGTAGAATTGCTGGGTCACATGGTAGCTCCATTTTTAATTTTCTCAGGAACCTCCATTCTGTTCTCCATAGTCGCTGTACCAATTTACATTTCCACCAACAGTGTAAAAGGGTTCTCTCTTCTCCACATTCTTCTAGTACTTATTGTTTGCAGATTGTTTGATGATGACTATTCTGACAATTATGAGGTGAGTCCTCATTGTAGTTTTGATGTACACTTCTCTAATAATTAGTGAATTGAGCATTTTTACATGTGCCTCTTGATCATCTGTATGTCTTCTTTGGAGAAATATCTATTTAGATCTTCCATCCATGTTTGATTGGGTTTTTGTTTGTTTGTTTGTTTGGTGTTGAGTTGCATGAGTTGTCTGTGTATTCTGGAGATTAATCTCTTGTCAGTTGCTTCATTGCAAATATTTTCTCCCATTCTGAAGGTTGTCTTTTCATCTTGTTAATAGCTTCCTCTGCTGTACAAAAGCATTTGATTAGGTTGCATTTGTTTATTTTTGTTTTTATTTTTATTACTCTAGTAGGTGAGTCAAAAAAGATCTTTCTGTTATTTCTGACAAAGAGACTTCTGCCCATGTTTTCCTCAATGAATTTTGTCCAGCTAACATTTAGACCCTTAATCCATTTTGAGTTTATTTCTATGTGTGGTGTTAGAAAATAGTCTAGTTTCATTCTTTTATGTGTAGTTTTCCAGTTTCCCCAGCAACATGTTTTGAAGAAACTGTCTTTTCTCCATTGTATATTCTTGGCTTCTTTATCATAGATTAGCTCAGAAGTTAAAATGTCTGCCTCCAATGCAGGAGACCTGAGTTTGATCCCTGGGTCGGGAAGATCCCCTGGAGAAGGAAATGTAACCCACTCCAGTATTCCTACCTAGAGAAACCCATGAAAAGAGGAGCCTGGCAGGCTACATTCCCGGGGGTCGCAAAGAGTTGGATGACTGAGCGACTTCACTTCACTTGTCATAGATTAGGTGACCATGAGTTCAGTTCAGTTCAGTTCAGTTCAGTTCAGTCACTCAGTCATGTTCGAATCTTAGTAACCCCATGAATTGCAGCATGCCAGGCCTCCCTGTCCATCACCAACACTCGGAGTTCATTCAGACTCACGTCCATCGAGTCTGTGATGACATCCAGCCATCTCATCCTCTATTGTCCCCTTCTCCTCCTGCCTCCAAACCCTCCCAGCATCAAAGTTTTTTCTAATGAGTCAACTCTTCACATGAGGTGGCCAAAGTACTGGAGTTTCAGCTTTAGTATCATTCCTTCCAAAGAAATCCCAGGATAGATCTCCTTCAGAATGGACTGGTTGGATCTCCTTGCAGTCCAAGGGACTCTCAAGAGTCTTCTCCAACACCACAGTTCAAAAGCATCAGTTCTTTGGTGCTCAGTCTTCTTCACAATCCAACTCTCACATCCATACATGACCACAGGAAAAACTATAGCCTTGACTAGACAAACCTTAGTCGGCAAAGTGATGTCTCTGCTTTTGAATACGCTATCTAGGTTGGTCATAACTTTTCTTCCAAGGAGTAAGAGTCTTTTAATTTCATGGCTGCAGTCACCATCTGCAGTGATTTTGGAGCCCAAAAAAATAAAGTCTGACACTGTTTCCACTGTTTCTCCATCTATTTCCTATGTAGTGATGCGACTGAATACCATGATCTTCGTTTTCTGAATGTTGAGATTTAAGCCAACTTTTTCACTCTCCTCTTTTACTTTCATCAAGAGGCTTTTTAGTTCCTCTTCACTTTCTGCCATAAGGGTGGTTTCATCTGTATATCTGAGGTTATTGATATTTCTCCTGGCAATCTTGATTTTAGCTTGTGTTTCTTCCAGCTCAGCGTTTCTCATGATGTACTCTGCATATAAGTTAAATAATCAGGGTGACAATACACAGCCTTGACATTGAATGAATTTATTGCTGAGATTTCTTTCCTGTTACATTGAAATATATTTCATTTGTTATATATTAAAGAAATAAACAAAAGCTTAGACTTGTTATCAACATAATTGCCACTTGATATTTATTTCAGTATGATTTCCTAACTTATATTAAATATGATATTGTTCTGACTGATTTCCTAAATTGCTTTTGTTATCTTGACATACCATTTACTCTGTATACTGTGTTTTCATAAGCACACATAGTTTCTAAATATTTACTTCTTTCTCTCTTTTTTTTTAAATTTCCTGGGTCTCATCAACTGACTTTCTTTTTTAAATTAAAAAGAATATTTTTTGAGAGTATTCTTGGGAATCTGACAGGCCAAGGTTTTATTTTTTTATTGTTTTTAGTTTTTTACTTCTTTCAGCCATTTTTCTGAGCTCTGGAAAAAAAAAAAACAAATTATTCTCTATATCTATGAGCTTGTCTTTTTGTTCTGTGTTGCTGTTAGATTTCACACATTAAAGAGATTATATAATATTTGTTTTTCTCTATCTGACATATTTTACTTAGCATAGTGCTCTTGTGGTCCATCCATGTTGTTGCAGTGACAAAATGACATTATTTTAGCTGAATATTATTCCATTATAGATTATATATATATACGTATATCTCAAATTTCTTTATTTCTTCATTCACTGATGGGCACTTAGATTGTTCCTATACCTTTGCTATTGTAAATAATGCTTTAATGAGCATGAAAATGTGTCTTTCTGTTATTGTTTTCATTTTCTTTGTATTAATGCACAAAAGTAGAATTGTGGGAGAATATGGTACTTCTATTTCTAATATTCTGAGGTGCTTCCAAATTATTTTCCATAGCTAGCTGCTGCACCAATTTACATTCTCACCAACAGTACATGAGAGTTCACTTTACTCTACAACCTTACCAATATGTATTATTTCTTGTCTTTTCTTTTTAATAATTGCCATTGTAACAGATGTTAAGTGAGAAGTTACACAAAACTAATCTATGACTTTAATTTGCATTTCCATATGAATTAAAATATTTTCATAAACCTGTTGGATATCTGTATGTCTTCTTTGGGGAAAAAATGTCTATTCAGACTTTCTGCCCATTTTCTAGTTGGATTGCTTGATTTTTGCTATTTAGTTGTTTGAGTTCTTTACATATTTTAGATATTAGCCCCTTATCAGAAGGGCTTCCCTGGTGGCTCAGCAGTAAAGAATCTGCCTGCAATGCAGGATATGTGAGTTTGACTCCTGGGATAGGAAGATGCCCTGGAGAATGAAACGGCTACTACTGTAGTATTCTTGCCTGGGAAATCTCATGGACAGAGGAGCCTGTCAGGCTGCAGTCTATGGAATCATAAGAAAGAAACACAACTTAGCAACTAACACCCTCATTAGATAAATGATGTACAAATATAGTTCCCCATTCAGAACAAAGATCATGGCATCCGGTCCCATTACTTCATGGGAAACAGATGGGAAAACAGTGTCAGACTTTTTTTTCTGGGCTCCAAAATCACTGCAGATGGTGATTGCAGCCGTGAAATTGAAAGACGCTTAGTACTGGAAGAAAAGTTATGACCAACCTAGATAGTATATTCAAAAGCAGAGACATTACTTTGCCGACTAAGGTCCATCTAGTCAAGGTTACGGTTTTTCCTGCGGTCATGTATGGATGTGAAATTTGGACTGTGAAGAAGGCTGAATGCCGAAGAATTGATGCTTTTGAACTGTGATGTTGGAGAAGACTCTTGAGAGTCCCTTGGACTGCAAGGAGATCCAACCAGTCCATTCTGAAGGAGATCTATCCTGGGATTTCTTTGGAAAGAATGATACTGAAGCTGAAACCAGTACTTTGGCCACCTCATGCGAAGAATTGACTCATTGGAAAAGACTCTGAAGCTGGGAGAGATTGGGAGCAGGAGGAGGAGGGGATGACCGAGGATGAGATAGCTGGATGGCCTCACAGACTCGATGAACGTGAGTCTGAGTGAACTCCAGGAGATGGTGATGGCCAGGGAGGCCTGGCGTGCTGCGCTTCATGGGGTCGCAAAGAGTCGGGCATGACTGAGCGACTGAACTGAACTCAGAAAGGGAACTTTGATGAGTGTTTCCTTTGCTGTGCAGAAACCTTCTAGTTTTATTTAGTCCCACTTACTTATTTTAACTTTTGTGGCATTTTCTTTTGGTACCAGATTGTCAAGGGGCTTACTATCTATGTTTTCTTATAGGATTTTTATTCTTTCAAGTCTAATATTCGAGATTTGAATTCATTTTGAGGTTATTATTTTATATGCTATGAGATTGTAGTGCAGATAGATCAATTTGCACATAGATGTCTAGTTTTCTCAACATTTACTAGATTGTATTTCCCCACTTTATACTCCTTGGTTCTTTTATTGTAAATTAACTGACCCTATATGTGTGGGTTTATTTTTCAGTTCTCTACTGTGTTCCATTGATCCAAGCATCTATTTTTCTTCTTATATCATACTGTTCTAATTATAATAGCTTTGTCATACAGTTTGAAACCAGAGATTATAATGCCTCTACTTGTGTTCTTCTTACTCAAGATTACTAACCTTAACCCTTAATTCAATTCAATACTCTACAATTACCTATATGGGAAATAGAGTCTTAAAAAGAGTGGATATATGCTAATGTATACCTGAAGTTAACACAACATTGCAAATCAACTACACTTTCAATAAATTTTTTTAATTGGTTTGAATATTTCATTTTTAGTTTGCTTTGTTTTGCTTTTTGTGATACCATATAAATTTTAGGATTATTTGTTCCATTTCTTTGAAAAACATCATTGGGATTTTGATTAGGATGGCATTTAATCTGTATATAGTTTGGGATAGTATGAACATTTTAACAATATTGATTCATCTTATCCATGAACACAGAATATCTATTTATGTGACATCTTATGTATATTTTTTTCACAAATGTCTTGTAATTTTCAGTGTACAGGTCATTTATCTCACTAGTTAAATTTACTCCTAAATGTTTTATGCAATTATATAAATCTTAATTCCTCTTTCTGATACCTTATTATTGCTGTTGTTGTTCAGTCACTCAATCATGTCAAACTTTGCAACCTTATGGGCTGCAGTATGTGAGACTTCCCTGTCCTTCATGATCCCCTTCAGTTTGCTCAGACTCATGTCCATTGAGTTGGTGATGCCATCTAAACATCTCATCCTTTGTCACCCCATGCTCTTTCTGCTCTCAGTCTTTCCCAGCATCAGGGTCGTTTCCAATGAGCCAGCTCTTTGCATCAGGTGGCCAAAGTGTTGGAGAACATCAGTCCTTCCAATGATTATTCAGGGTTGATTTTCTTTAGGATTGAATACTTTGATCTCCTTGCCACCTAAGGCACTCTCAAACATCTTCTCCAGAACCACATTTCAAAGGTATCAGTTGTTCAGTTCTCAGCCTTCTTTATGGTTCAACTCTCACATCCATACATGACTACTGGAAAAAAATATAGCTTTGACTAGATTGACCTTTGTTGGCAAAAAGATGTCTCTATATTTTAATATGCTGCCTAGGTTTGTCATAGCTTTCCTTCCAAAGGACAAGCACCTTTTAATTGCATGATTTCAGTCAGTGTCCACAGTGATTTTGGAGCATAGAAAATAAAATATTCCACCATTTCCAGTTTTTCCCCATTTATTTGCCATGAAGTGATGAGATCAGATGCCGTGATCTTAGTTTTATGAATGCTGAGTTTTCAGCCAGTTTTTTCACTGATGAGAGTGTCATCCTCATCAAGAGTTTCTTTTGTTCCTCTTGCATTTCTCACATTAAACTGGTATCATCAGCATATCTGAGGTTGCTGATATTTCTCATGGCAATCTTGATTCCAGCTTGTGAGTAACCCAGCCTGGAATTTTGCATGATGTACTCTGCAAAGCAATTAAATAAGCAGAGTGACAATATACAGCCTTGACATAATCCCTTCCAAACTTTGAACCAGTCAATTGTTTCATGTTCTATGGTTTTTCATACATTAATTTTATTATGTTGAGGTAGTTTCCTCTATACTCACCATATTGAGAGGTGTCTTTTTGTTTGTTTGTTTTTAATTAGGGATAGAGTATGCTATTGAGATCAATCTTTACTAGATTACCGGGCTCAATATTGGATCAATTTCTTAAATATCATAATTTTTCCATTGCAAAAATTAATTGCAGAACAAAGATCACATACTTCAAAGGTGTCAGTGATAGATAGAAAATGTAATTGCTTCTTTAAAACTGAAAAAAAAATAATTGCATGAATGTCATTTCAAAGGGAAAATAATTCTGAAAAATAAAGTCTATTAAGTACAAATGTTGTGTTAGTTTCAGCTGAATAAAAAATTACACTAAGAAATTTACCTAATATTGTTATCTAATAATTTATTCTGAAAACTAGAAAGACACCGCTCTGTTGAAATATGCTTTAATACTTTTAATTACTCCTTCCCCTTTCATATCCCTCTTTTCACATATTTCTCTCTTGCTTCCCAGAAGACCAAAAAGATTATATTAGCTGTTCCCACAAAGCATGGAAAGAGATAATATTATTCTTGTTTTTCAGATAAAGAATGTGATACATGGAATTAAATAATCAATCTGTCATATTTTGAGTAAATATTGACAATTACTCAAATATAAAGACTGACCAAATATCAAGTCTGACTAAGTAATGGTCTGGTTGGTTTGTAAGTGAAGACACAAATAAGTAAAACCTGACAGCCATGAATTTCATGAAATTCTCCAAGATAGAATGATATCAAATTTAACCCAGCACCCACTCACATACTGATACTAGATAGACTTTTTAAAATAAGATTAAAAAAAAAAAAACTAGGAGAGGAAAAAAGATGGGTAGGAGGATGAAGCCACCAATCTGGTAAACTATGCCAGGTAGTCAAGGACAGAAAAGATGCAAAATTGATTCAAGAAGTAAATTAGAGTCCTAAAAACACATAGCTAAATCTTCATGAAAGAGTAGGAATTTCACAGACAGAAATAAAAGTCGATCATTAGATGAAATATTGCCAGGCTTACAACTTCAGGAAAAGAAATTACATGACAGAACATTTGAAATGTCACTGAGGTCATGGTTGTTCTTCTAGACCATATTATCATTTAACATTAACTGACTATTGTTGTCTGGTGAACACAATGAGTTGAAGGCAATTTGAGGTCATGAATACAATATCCATTTTATTTATATATATATGCGCATATAAAGTACATATAGATAATAAAAGTTAACATAAATTTAGCCTCCATTGGTCCATATTAAAGAGCTCTGGGAACAAGTTAAGAGGTATTTATAACTGTGCTTAGAAATTGAATTTATGGTTGTTTGAATTTTGTGAATACAGAAGAGTTGTTGATAGGGTTGGAAAAGGGAATTCCCAAAGATACGAACAGGTCTTTTGAAATTTAGGTTATTTTTATTTCCTTAAAAGAGAGACAGACCCATGACTGACAAAACTGCATATTAGGTTTAGAAAAAAACTCAAAATTGAGCAATAAATCATGGAAGGTCAGTACAGTCAAAACTGTGTTTTTTCTAGTTATGTATGGTGTGAGAGTTGGACCATAGAGAAGGATGAGCACAGAGGAATTGATATTATTGAAATATGGTCCTGAAGACTCTTGAGAGTCCCTTGGACAGTAAGGAGATCAAAGCAGTCAATCCTAAAGGAAATCAGTCCTAAATATTCATTGGAAGGACTGATGCTGAAGCTGAAGCTCCAATACTTTGGCCACCTGATGTGAAGAGCTGACTAATTGGAAAAGATCCTGATGCTGGGAAAGACTGAAGGTAAGAGGAGAAGGGGATGACAGAGGATAAGATGATTAGATGGCATCACTGAATATTATTGAAATATGGTCCTGAAGACTCTTGAGAGTCCCTTGGACAGTAAGGAGATCAAAGCAGTCAATCCTAAAGGAAATCAGTCCTAAATATTCATTGGAAGGACTGATGCTGAAGCTGAAGCTCCAATACTTTGGCCACCTGATGTGAAGAGCTGACTAATTGGAAAAGATCCTGATGCTGGGAAAGATTGAAGGTAAGAGGAGAAGGGGATGACAGAGGATAAGATGATTAGATGGCATCACTGACTTGATGGACATGAATCTGAGCAAGTCCGGCAGTTGGTGATGGACAGGAAAGACTGGAGTGCATCAGTTAATGGAGTTGCATAGAGTAGGACACAACTTAGTGACTGAGCAACAGCAACAAGCCTATGAATGCATTTCATTTGGCATTATAGTCAGTTAAAAAATAAATAAACAAGAAGACCAGTGAGAAGGCAGTTCCAGTATTCATGGCAAGACATAAGATGTAATTGAAGAGATGAAAGTTAGAAGTAAATTTAATGATTACAAAGGAAAAACCAATATAAATAGAACTTGGTGATTGGTTAAATAAGGAATATGAGGACAGTTAAATTCAGGGAATAAATTTAGATCTGGCGATTTCACTCTCTGATATAGAGAATGCAAGAGTAGGTTTTAGAGAAGATGGAAAGATTATGATGTTATATTTGAAGAAATTGAATTGAAGAGCACTATAATACTTAATGGAGAAGGCAATGGCACCCCATTCCAGTACTCTTGCCTGGAAAATCCCATGGACAGAGGAGACTGGTGGGCTGCAGTTTATGGGGTTGCTAAGAGTCAGACATGACTGAGCAACTTCACTTTCACTTTTCACTTTCATGCACTGGAGAAGAAAATGGCAACCCACTCCAGTGTTCTTGCCTGGAGAATCCCAGGGATGGGGAAGCCTGGTGGGCTGCTGTCTATGGGGTTGCACAGAGTCGGACACGACTGAAGTGACTGAGCAGCAGCATAACACTTAAGGGTTTCTCAGGTGGTGCTAGTGTAAAGAACCCACTTGCCAATGCAGAAGACTTAAGGGTTTGATCCCTGGTCAGGACAATCCCTGGAGGATGGCACATCAACACACGCAAGTATTCTTGCCTGGAGAATCCTGTGGACAGAAGAGCCTGGCAGGCTACATTCCATGGGGTCACAAAAAGTCAGACATGACTGAAGCATCTTAGCGCCATGCACGTGAAACACTAAATTGAAATGTTCGGTAGCTGGATATTGAGATTTGAGTAACAGTCGTTTAAGTTTTTTAAATCTTTCAGTGACTTTTCATTAATTTTTTCCAGTGTCACTTTCCATAAAGCATGATTTATACCATTTAGAAGTTTTGGATTTTATAAAATAGTATAAATATGGAAAGCTCAACTAATTGATTTGAATAATACCAAGATGCAAAATGTGATTACTCAAATACTATAACATAGCTTATTTATAAGCTCAGGAAAGTCAAGAAGCTACTGAACACCCATGCTCAGAAGACATGGAAGAAGGTCTCTGTTTCTAAGGAATGCACATTCTTTCAAAATATTTAAAATACACCCATAAGCAAAATAAAAAGTACACACCAACAATAGAATAAGGTTAGCTAGAAATTGTAAAAAGATAAATGAAAGAAATATGCATGTTTTATTTAATCAGAAACAGACTGATATAACTACTGAGTTTAGAATACTTTATACCATCTCTTTTATTATATTATTATAACATAGGGGAAAATTAAGAAACCACATTCAGTAAATGAAAAATCTGAGGCAAGAAATTAATAAAATATCACAAGCCCTAGGACTTATAACAGAACTCAGGTATATACTAGAGTATTAGATTTGTAACCACATCCCTTTTCAATTAAATTAATTTGCTTTCTGATGAGATTGCTGTATAAAGATTACTATAAATAATTTTTGAAATACTTTTTCTTCAAAGCATGATTCGCATTTTAAGAAATTATCTGTTTTTGGAGACCTGCTTTCCAAATGTATTGCCATTCTACGGAAAGCCATATGAATTGATGTAAAGTATCTATTGAATTTAGTCAGATAGGTCTGAGTTGAAACTGTGGTTCAACATTTTACTGCTGCTGCTGCTGCTGCTGCTGCTAAGTCGCTTCAGTCGCGTCTGACTCTGTGCATCCCCAAAGGCGGCAGCCCACTAGGCTCTCCCATCCCTGGGATTCTCCAGGCAAGAACACTGGAGTGGGTTGCCATTTCCTTCTCCAATGCACGAAAGTGAAAAGTGAAAGTGAAGTCACTCAGTCATGTCTGACTCTTCGCCACCCCATGGACTGTAACCTTCCAGTTTCCTCCGTCCATGGGATTTTCCAGGCAAGAGTACTGGAGTGGGGTGCCTTTGACTTCTCTGAACATTTTACTAGTTATTTAATTAAAGCAAAACTTTAAAAATTTGAGATGTGTCTGAGATTTGTAAAATGACTACAATATGGCACACTTTTTAAGTTTCAGATATTCATTTCAGTTCAGTCGCTCAGTTGTATCTGCTTTTTGCGACCCCATGGACTGCAGCACACCGGACCTCTGTCTCCATCACTAACTCCCAAAGTTTACTCAAACTCTTATCCATTGAGTTAGTGATGCCATCTATCCATTTCATCCTCTGTCGCCTCCTTCTCCTCCTGCCTTCAAACTTTCCCAGCATCAGGGTCTTTTCACATGAGTCTATTCTTCATATCAGGTAGCCAAAATATTGGAGTTTCAGCTTCAGCGTCAGTCCTTCCAATGAATATTCAGGGCTGATTTCCTTTAGGATGGACTGGTTGGATCTCCTTGTCCAATGGACTCTCAAGAGTCTTCTCCATCACTACGGTTCAAAGCATCAGTTCTTCAGCACTCAGCTTTCTTTACAGTCCAACCCTCACATTCATACATGACTACTGGAAAAACCATAGCTTTGACTAGATGGACCTTTGCGGTATTAGGTTGGTGAAAAAGTAATTGTTGTTTTGCATTGCTGGACTTTACTGTTTGATATTGATATACATTCTTAAATATATGTGGTTATGTCATACATAATTTAGTGCACATTTCTCACTTTATGTTTTTTCTAATAACTTATTACTTGATGTGCATTTTATATTTATTTCAGACTATGGAAATGATGTGAGACAAAAAACAAATTCAAGCGATTTTCTTATTCATTTGCCAAATTTGTCATAAAGCAAAGGACAGAGCTTGCAACTTCAATAATGTATTCGACCCAGGAAGTGCTAATGAACATACTATGCTTTGGTGGTTCAAGAAGTGCAAAGAAGATGAGAGTCTTCAAGATGAGAAGCACAGTGGCCAGCCATCAGAAGTTGACCTTGACCAATTGAGAAGATCATCAAAGCTGATCCTCTTACAGCTACATGAGAAGTTGCCAAAGAAGTTAACATCAAACATTCTAAGGTCGTCTAGCATTTGAAACAAATTGGTAAGGTGAAAAAGCTCGATACGTGGGTGCCTCGTGAGCTGACCAAAAATGAAAAAAAAAAAGTGTAGTTTTGAAATGTTGTCTTCTCTTATTATATGCAACAACAAACCATTTCTCAAACAGATTGTGATGTGTGACAAAAAGTGGATTTTATATGACAACCGGCAATGACAAGGTCAGTGGTTGGACTAAGAAGAAACTCCAAAACACTTGGCAAAGCCAAACTTGCACCAAAAAATGTCACATTCACTGTTTAGTGGTCTGCTACTAGTCTGGCCCACTACATCTTTCTGAATCCTGGTAAAAATATTACATCTGAGAAGTATGCTCAGCAAATGAGATGCACTGAAAACTGCAATCCCTGCAGCCAGCATTGGTCAACAGAAAGGGCCCAATTCTTCTCTGTGATAAGGCCTCACTGCACTTTGCACAACCAATGCTTCACAAGTTGAACAGATTGAGCTATGAAATTTTGCTTCATCTGCCATTTTCACCTGACCTCTCACCAACCAACTATTCCTTTTTCAAGCATCTCAACAACTTTTTGTAGGGAAAAATTTTCCACAACCAAGAGGATGCAGAAAATGCTTTCCAAGAATCCATTGAATTCTAAAGCACACATTTTTATGCTATAGGAATAGGCAAACATTTCTCTTTGGCAAAAATGTTGATTATAATGGTTCCTATTTTGATTAATAAAGATATGTTTGAGCCTAGTTATAATGATTTAAAACTCATGGTCTGAATCCAAAATTACTTTTGAATCAATCTAATAAAGACATAAATGGCTGACAAACTTGATCAGCTGAACAAGGTGCTCTTCAAATGCTGGCAGTATGTCTCATTTCTTTGCCAGGGATAACATTTGTAATTTTTTAATAAAAAAGGTTAATTTCATATCTCAGCAGTATATCTGTTGTTGTTTAGTTGCTAAACTTGTGTCCAACTCTTTGCAATCCCATGGGCTGCATCCCACCATTTTCTTCTGTCTTCAGGGTTCTCCAGGCAAAGGTACTGGAGTGGGTTGTCATTTCCTTCTCTGGAGTACTTTATCACACTATGCTATGCATGCTAAGTCACTTCAGTTGTGTCCAACTCTTTGCAACCCTATGGACCATAACCTACCAGGCTCCTCTGTCCATGGGATTTTCCAGACAAGAATACTGGAATAAATTGTGATTTCCTCCTCCAAGGGATCTTCACAACCCAGTGATTGAACCTACATCTATGTGTCCTTCATTGGAAGGCAAGTTCTTTATCACTGGCACCACCTGGGAAGCCCTGAGTAGCTTAACTCCTCCCCTTAATTCAAGTATAGCCCTGCTGCTTTCACTTTTCCTTAGGGAAAAATATGTCAGTCGTGAATATCTTCAGGATTAATTTTCTGTGTCTTTATGTCTCTTTATGTCCCCTTGTCCGAGGATGCAGGAAGAATTAATTAACATTTTGCTATAAAGTGAAATTTAATTTTAACCCCTCTCCAGGCAAGAATACTGGAGTGGATTGCCATTTACTTCTCCAGGGGATCTTCCCAACCCTAGGATCAAACCCAGGTCTCCCCCATTGAGGGCAGAGGCTTTAGCCTCTGAGCCACCAGGGAAGTCCTAATTTTGACCCCTCTATGTTTCTTTATCAGTCAGAGTAGGCCAAGTTATCCTGGATTGAGAAAACCAGAGTAGGCTAATGGATAATGTATTACTCAAAATTAATGTTTGTGATGCCAAGAGGGAGAAAAGAAATTCAGGTGACTCTTATAGAGGAAATTTATTGTTTTGTCTCAGAAGAGACTCATGTCACTTTTAATTATGACTCTTAGTCCCACTCAGCCTTAAGAGATCAAGATGTACAATCCTTTCATATTTTCAGAAAACTAAGAGCCATAAATATTTAGCAAATAGCACAAATGACTATCAGATTTACAGTTTAATACACACAGAGACACATACATACTGAGTGTTGAGAATACATGCCAAAAATTATACATATGGAAAAATGTAACTTTTTGTTTCAATTAGTAATGTACATATCTGTCTGAGGCTCCCATTTTTGCCTAGGGGCAAAAATCTTAACCATTCAATTGCAGAAAAATTCAGTCACTTCCAGGTTTTCTTAGTAATGCTTAGTCATCAGAGATTTAAATTGAGCCAAATTAGCATTTTTACCATCTGTGGATAAAGCTAATCAGGCATCAGTTCAGTTCAATTCAGTTCAGTGGCTCAGTCTTGTCCGACTCTTTGTGACCCAATGAATCGCAGCATGCCAGGCCACCCTGTCCATCATCAGCTCTCAGAGTTCACTCAGACTCAAGTCCATTTAGTCAGTGATGCCATCCAGCCATCTCATCTTCGGACATCCCCTTCTCCTCCTGCCCCAATTCCTCCTAGCATCACAGTCTTTTTCAATGAGTCAGCTTTTTGATGAGGTGGCCAAAGTACTGGAGTTTCAGCTTTAGCATTATTCCTTCCAAAGAAATCCCAGGGCTTATCTCCTTCAGAATGGACTGGTTCGATCTCCATGTAGTCCAAAGGACTCTCAAGAGGCTTCTGCAACACCACAGTTCAAAAGCATCGGTTCTTCGGCATTCAGCCTTCTTCCCAGTCCAACTCTCACATCCATACACGACCACTGGAAAAACCATAGCCGTGACTAGACGAACCTTAGTAGGCAAAGTAATGTCTCTGCTTTTGAATATGCTGTCTAGGTTGGTCATAACTTTTCTTCCAAGGAGTAAGTGTCTTTTAATTTCATGGCTGCAATCACCATCTGCAGTGATTTTGGAGCCCAAAAAAGAAAGTCTGACACTGTTTCCACTGTTTCCCCATCCATTCCCCATGGAGAGATGGGACCGGATGCCGTGATCTTAGTTTTCTGAATGTTGAGCTTTAAGCCAACAGTCAGATATATGTAGAGTTATATCATAGAATCACGCACATATAGCTTGGCATTTACTGCTTGGTGCCAAAGGTCAACTTGTTTATCCATCATATGTAAGATTATTCTCAAGATGTAGCAAAAGATGGTATAGAAGCAGGAAGCCAAGCTTTCTTTCCTACATTAAAATCAATGGAAATAAATGGAATCAGACATGGCCCAGAGAACAGAACATAATAAAGGAGACAAGACAGCAATATACAAAAAGATAACTCATAGTTCATAGTAACCACCAAAAGAATGGATAGCAACAGTGAGTGCTGGAAGATTTACTAAGTGAGGAAGCTAGCCTTTTAGTTCAGTTCAGCTCAGTTGCTCAGTTGTGTCCAACTCTTTGTCACCCCATGAACCACAGCACACTAGGCCTCCTTGTCCGTCACCAATTCCTGGAGTCCACACAAACCCATGTCCATTGAGTCGGTAATGCCATCCAACCATCTCATCCTCTGTCATTCCCTTCTCCTCCAGCCCTCAACTTTCCCAGCATCAGGGTCTTTTCAAATGATTCAGTTCTTCGCATCAGGTAGCCAAAGTATTGGAGTTTCAGCTTCAACCTCAGTCTTACCAATGAATACCCAAGACTGATCTCCCTTAGGATAGACTGGTTGGATCTCCTTACAGTTCAAGGGACTCTCAAGAGTCTTCTTCAACACCACAGTTCAAAAGTATCAATTCTTCAGCACTCAGTTTTCTTTATAGTCCAACTCTCACATCCATACATGACCGATGGAAAAACCATAGCCTCGACAAGATGGACCTTTGTTGACAAAGTAATGTCTCTGCTTTTTAATATGCTGTCTAGGTTGGTAGAGAGATTTCAGTAGAGAAAAGGAAAAACTCAGATTTTAGTGTACCCACAACCAACAGCAAAATATAACATGTTCATTTATATTAAATTATAATTTTGATAAAAGCTGAAATGTATTGTTTACTAATGTTGACATCATTTAAGCAATTAATGTACACTATTTAATTTTCATGATCATTTTATGAGGTCAAATGAACTAATTATTATTTTAGAGATTTGTTGGTTTAAAGTGCCTTAATAACTAGGCTAATAGTTGTCAATGAAAGAACTCACACCTTGATATATTTTTGAGAGAGATTTCAGTAGAGAAAAGGAAAAACTCAGATTTTAGTGTACCCACAACCAACAGCAAAATATAACATGTTCATTTATATTAAATTATAATTTTGATAAAAGCTGAAATGTATTGTTTACTAATGTTGACATCATTTAAGCAATTAATGTACACTATTTAATTTTCATGATCATTTTATGAGGTCAAATGAACTAATTATTATTTTAGAGATTTGTTGGTTTAAAGTGCCTTAATAACTAGGCTAATAGTTGTCAATGAAAGAACTCACACCTTGATATATTTTTGCTTGGGCAGCTGCGACCAGCGCACTTAGCATGGCCCAGAGGATCTACCTCATGACCGAGATTAGGGGCAGAAACCGGGAGGACCCCATGCTCGAGGGATGATGGCCAAGAGGAGAGTTACCCCACGTCCGAGATCAGGGGCAGTGGCCAAGAGTGCCAGGCTGCAAGGGCACAGGAAGGGCTGAGAGGAGCTACCCTAGTATGAGGACAGGGGCGGCAGCCAGGAGGAACAATCCCGCGTCCAAGTCGCGGTGGCTGTGTGGGCACAGGAGAGCCTAGAGGAGCTACCCATGTTCAAGGTCAGAAGGAGCGGTGGTGAGGAGATCCCCCTCATCCAAGGTAAGGAGTAGTGGCTGCACTTTGCTGGAACAGCTGTGAAGAGATACCCCACGTCCAAGGTAAGAGACACCAAAGTAAGACAATAGGTGTTGCAAGAGGGCATCAGAGATCAGGCATACTGAAACCATACTCACAGAAAACCAGTCAATCTAATCACACTAGGACCACAGTTCAGTTCAATCACTCAGTCGTGTCTGACTCTTTGCAACCCCATGAATCACAGCATACCAGGCCTCTCTGTCCATCACCAACTCCGTAATTCACTT